>PVIA01000217.1:279233-554699 GCA_004024845.1 Tonatia bakeri
TTGTGGTTTTAAATTGCAACTCTCTGATGGCTAGTGATGCTGAGCATCTTTTTGTATGTCTCTGGGCCCTCTGTATGTCCTCCTTGGAGAAAGTGACAGGTAGCTTTGGACTCTGTACTCTACAAGAACTCTGTTCTTACCATCTGTCTTCTCCATGTCTGGCTGCTTTAGGAAACTTTACAGCCCCAGCCCCAATTGATTTCAGGGATAACAACCCTTTGGCCAGCATCCCAGATGGGCTGGCTCCAGACTCCTTGAAGGGAATGAATTATTTACCCTGGTTATTTCTAGGCATGACTCAACTGGATGTTCTTCGGCTCAATCAGGGACTACGTTGCAGGGCGCTGTTCCAAACAGTATTGATTCATGATTTCTATCTTATTCTTATCTCCTCTCTTTTAATACACATTTCTCAGTATTCATTTACCTGATTTATTCTATTGTCCAACTGGATTCTCAGGATAGTCTTTGTCCTCCAGTATAATTAACCAGTTGTACATTCAGACTACCAGCCCTGACACTGACTGGCCATGTGTGACTCTGGGCAGTGAACTAACCTCTCTGAACATCACTCTTCTGCAGTCGTAGTGTTAGAATAAAATTGTCTGAAAAATATCTCCCTTATGCTGGAAAGGGTTGAGCAGGATTGCTGGCACATAAGTTGTAAGATAAATGGCATTTATTACTGGGCTCTCAGAGAAAATAAAACCTGTGAATTAAAGTTTTTATTATAGGATTAACACATTTTAAGTAATATATATATATTACTTAAAGATATATATATATATATATTACTTAAAGATATATATATATCTTTAAAATTTATACAGTGCTATACCAGCAAAGCATTGTTGCTTCCTGGGCATTTGTAAGTTATTTTTATGAGTGCCACAATCTGATTTTTGCCCAAATGATCAAAAACCCTTAATTTGGCAAATCTCAATACTTGTCATATTTATAGATAATCTTTTTATCAGTAGGAATGATAAAGTACCAGTGATGACACATACTAGAACCATGCTCTCTATGCAAAATGCCCCATTTTGTAATACATACATGTATCAAATCATCATGCGTCCACCCGAGACTGACGCAATGTTACATGTCAGTTATATCTCAGGAGTGCTGCAAAAAATTATGCCAAAGAAAAATTGGACAGGGAGTCAGAAGTGCCATCAGGAAATAAGAGACATTTTCCATGAAATGAAATGATAGTCCTTCACCTCCCTATTCACTGAATATTTTTGAAGGCCCCATGTTCATTAAGAGCCTACTCTGACGCCGGCTTTGTTTTTCTATCTATAATATTTTGAATAATTCATCACATTAGATACGTGATTTTTGATAAAAGTCTATCTCATTCCAGGATTATGTCTGTGCTGTGTTTCACCCACAGAATAATTCAACATTTCTCTTATTACCAAGGTGCTTACCAATGTAGAATGTTATTATAATTTGACTTAAATTATCTAAAAATCCAAAGATTTTTATTTCTGAGATGCATTGATCAACATTTTTTAAGTGTGCTTAAAAATATGCTTTCTTTTTGAAATCAACTTAAGTGTGTGCTTGGGTGATTAGAATCTTTAATCATTTACTAAAATGAAAGTGGTTTGGGTTGTATTTAGATCCAATTTATTGGTGAAAATCTGTCAGATCTGCCCTATAAGTCTATAAAATATTTTCTATTTCTTCAAGGAAATCAGTGTCCAAGTTCATTTGTTCATTTCAGCGGGCTAACACTTTCAAGAAAACAAAGGAAATGTCTGAAAAACGATGACTTTGACATTTAGGATAAATTATATATGCAAATGAATTTGGCAGAACACAGCCATCTGAAGCATTCCATTTAAACTATTTTGGACTGATTTTCTCTCCTATAGAAGGTGACCAAATACTTCCATCAAAGGGGCTAATACCAATAACTCACTTTCAAGCTCAGCTTTCCTGGGCCTCCCCGCAGACAGGAGTGAGGGCCTCTGGGGCATTCAGGTTCAGTGAAGTCTAGTTGAATAATTGTAGAAAATAAACACCCCTAGGAAGTATGGAAAAGGTGAATGGTAGTAAAATGTTATTAAACTTAGGGATTTCAGCTTTCTCCCCGTTTCTCCTGGCATTTTTCAAAGGAAATGCCACAATGACTCTGAGGCTTTTTAAGTCACATGCTGAACTTGCAATAGTATTAGAAAGGAAAGCCATTGTGAAATAGAAAAAGAAAAGAGCAGTTAGGACACTTTAATGAACACTTGAATGTACCTCAAATGAAAAACAGATGTTCTTTGTTAAATTTAACAGCGTTTCTTATTCAGATTGAGGTAACTAGACGAGCCAGTGGGGTAGAATTGGCTACAGCAGGATCTTATTCTAGGAAAGTTTGTATATTTTATGTTGTTCAGTACAGAGTATTTCTACCAGCTTTTTTCTGCATTTAGATAAAAGCGAGTATTTGAAAATTTAAGCTTCGAAGATTGATTTTATTCATGTAGTATTTTGCATTACTAATTTTTTTCTGTACAAAGGAAGTTCTGTACATTTTAAATTCATGAAAAAGTTTTTAGTTTTGTAGCTATGGCACAAATCTTACTCTGGCATTTCATTAGCCGTTATTTTTCTTTCTCCTTTTTTAATGCATCATCGCCACATATTAAGATAGGTTGGCATTAATGTTTTAAAGCAGCAACTCATGTTGTATTAAACACATTTTATTAATACCCTGTCCCTTCTAATAGATGTTTGTCCACATTGCACTGTAATCTTCCCCCTCCAAAACAAAACAAAACAAAACAAAACACTCCATGAAACCAAGCTTTTTCTGGACAATTCATTTCAGCCTGTCAATCAGTGGTTCTTTCTCCAGTACACCAAAGATTTGTTGTCCTATCTTAACTGATTCATTCAAAGGCAACATGCTAACAAGCCAGTGCAGCTCACCCACACCACGGCTCTTTTCTACAGGTATAAATCTTTGTACCACTCCAGCTCTCCGGAGCTTTGAGATACACTAGGTTCCCCTGGTTTGGGGTGTTTTTCATTTGCTTGCTTTTCAGAACATATACTGAACTGCACCTGGCATTCGATTTACCCACAAATGTGCCAGAGGTGACAATGACAGACAGCAAGAAAAAAATAAAGGCAAAAGAAATAATAACAGGGGGAGGGGACACTAGGCATTATATAAGGTGTAAAAAGAGACACGTTCTTGGCCCACAAGGTGAGAGAAATGTGATTTATTCAGTAACCTTCAATGAGGCAATGAGAGAAATACAGACCGTTCAGACCAAAATCAGTTGCTCTGAGCAGACTCCTCTTCTTAAGTGTCCTAGGTCTGTTTATTTCTGTTTATATTTTGATGCCTAGGAAATTTATGCTCTCTTGGTCTTAATCTTTATCGTTTAAAAAGAAAACCTATAAAACAAAACTGCACCCAGGTCATGAAACAGCAGGGGAGACTGTAGAATAAGCTAAGCAATCAATGCAGGAAGGAAAGCATCCACAAGCTGCTGTAGTTTGGCGGGGCTGGCCTCCTGGAAACTCCCATCTGAGCAACATCAAGGCCAACTTCAACATCCAACAAGAGATTGGTGGGAAAAAAAAGAAAAGAAAAGAAAAGAAAAGAAAAGAAAAGAAAAGAAAAGAAAAGAAAAGAAAAGAAAAGAAAAGAAAAGAAAAGAAAAGAAAAGAAAAGAAAAGAAAAGAAAAGAAAAGAAGAAAAGAAAAGAAAAGAGAAAAGAAAAAAGAAAAGGAAAGGAAAGAAAAGGAAAGGAAAGAAAGAAAAAGAAAACCAACAACACCTCCAAAGCACAGTATTTCGGAAGGACAAAAATCATAGGTCCAAAACCACTTCTAAGTTTACAATCGGCCACAATGAAGAAGAAAAAGGAAAGAGTAAGTTCAAAGTCGACCAGCTTAATATTCTGTTAGAAATCACATGAATCTCTCAAGTTGTAATCATGATTTATACTGTGATACGACATTCTATTTCATGCAATGTTTAGGTCATGGCTTCAAATTTCCCATTCTGAGTCTCCTTCCTGTTTTGTTTTTTCTTTGCTCCTTCAGGACTCTTCAGGGTTAATGTATAAATTCTGTGTTTTAAGTAAGGCAAAATTTTCAGTGGTACCCAAAAAGTCATTTTCTGAAAAACAATTACTTTAGGAGAAAAACAACAACAACTAATAATTAAGAGTTCTACCACTGCAATATTAAAGAAGGTTAGATTTGGGAATCAGTATTTTTAATTTATAAGGCAAAACGGTAAGGTAATTAATCTTGCACATTACAAAACTTTGCTTTTGAGTAAATGAGATCTCTATTTTGTGGATCTGGTTGTTGAAATATTTGGAGGAGGGACTCTAGAAGGGACAAGGAACCTAATCAAGACATCAGTTGTACCCTCTCCAAAGCAAGGCAGAGGGACTAGGGCTCCCATGAACAGCAGTCTCCTAGAACAGGGTGGGGTAGCCAGGGCCCTCAAGGGAGCATCTCGGTATTGTCCCTTGTTGGTGGTTTCCTGCCCACCTCATCCTCCCCAGCCCACCAACTCTTTCTCTCACCTGGCTCCAGCGACACTTCCTCGGCATGATTCTTTGGCAAGTGGCACATCAAATACATCTTGCACATCTACTCTCTGGCCATCCACCTGGGGTTCTTCTGCTGTTGAGCTCTTACAGTCTGAGGATGCATCGCACGTAAATGCTAATTCTGCTCTTCTCGTTAATGTCTCCCTATGCAAACGAACAGATCACAATCGGAAATTCTCTTACAAGTTACAAAAGCACATTTTAAGAGCTGTGTTTTGCATCCTATGATTAAATAAGAAAATTATCTACAGCAGTTTAAGCCATACTGAAGTATTTGATTAACTTACAAATGCATGTTCTTGTTATTGTTCAACATTATAAAATATCAGCCAGGATAGATGATATCATATGTCTTTCCTTAGTCTCACTCCCATAATCCAAATATCCTAGCAAAAATAAACATGAAGTTGTATCATATAAAATTCAGCTTCATGAAGTCTACATGGCTTTACTCAGGACCTTTTCACCTTTTCTGACCTCCCAGGCCTTTGGACATCCAGCCGGAAGCTGAGGTTATCTCAGAGTTTCTCCTTTGGATTCTTTGCCCATCATTGACAATGCTTGTCTTGTTGCTGGCTGGTCTACTGGCTCTCTGGAATATTGTCCTCTCGGCCTATTCAAGCAAGTCTGCTTGTTTGGGGCTAGAATACTGAGACATGCCAGTGACACTGAGGCAACAAGCACACTCACCTGCAGTCACACATACAGGCACACTCACGCCTGCACATCAACACACACACACCAATGCATGAGGATTTAATAGAAAGCTCACTTTTTAAAGAAGATACCTTTCTACAAGCCAAGAATATTCAAATCTGGAAAAGAGTCAGCTACTTACAGATATTAAGTTTCTTAGATGTCTTCCTACTCATCAGTTGTACACAGAAGATACTTTGCCCATCGTGCATGAGTTGTGGGAGGGTGTTTAAACACATTTCACAACATGTAATCATTTAAAGTAACATGAAACTTTCACAGGCTTATTGAAAAATAAGGACAGTTTTTTTCTATTTGTAGCATCCATTATCATTTTATTTTTTTACAAATGATATTTTACTGTTTATTGCTTGCTTTCTGAACATCTCCCCCTTTAAGAAACTTTTTTAAATATACATTTTCCTAGAAACTATGTAGAAAATGACTCAGGAAGCTCTTTTTTTTCCTCTTTGGAGTTCCACAGGGTTTTCTCTAAGAGTTTTGGTGATGGTTTCTACAAGAAGTCTGATGTCACTGCTCCGCATTAAGAGGTGAGGACGGCATGGGTAACCTGGCAGGACATAGGAAACCATCCATCAGGCCAGGGTCAGGACAGACACCCAGAATGTCACAAAAGGCCTTATACAAATTAAAATGAAACCCCTTAGCTGGCAGAAAGTTCAAGTGGGAACTAGCATCGATCACATAGAGGGGAAAAATGTGCAGACTGCAAAGGTGTACCTCCCCAGCTGTGCAGAAAGATGACATCCTCTAGTTCCGCCATCTTACTGAGGCGAACACTCACACTCAGAACGCTTCTGTCAAATAAGTTTTTATTTGAATGGGCTTCATGTTTTGTTAAAGTGAGCCTTGAATTTGGGGAAACTTACATCTTCATATAAATATACCATATACAATGTATGTGCATGGATGTAAAAAGCCAAGATTCTTCTAAGGCAAAGCATCTGAGGACATTTTAGGTCTAACATTAGTGTTTTAGAACTAACAATCACACTTACTTCTCCTATACTTGATAAATCATCATTACTACCTGAATAACTGAGTTTTGAATTGCGAGGACCTGAGTATGTTGTGGTAATGAATATATGAACTAGACATTGTAGATCCGACTGTAACAGTTGTAAGAAATCTGATTACTTTTCTGATTCCGAGAAGTACATTTCCTTGGCAACATTCTTTTATGGAAAAATCCTTGGGCCCGGAACAAGAGGTACTCAGGAAGCACCTGTACCATGTGGTGGGTGTCCGTTAGGTTCTTTCATCAAACTTTTTGTTTTAAATCTGAAAACAGCAAGAATCTTGAAACTTAGATAAGTAGGAGGCAGTTTTTCTAAATATATGAAGTTGCTGTTTAAACATCAGGCTAAGGTTATAAAAGAAAGAGAAGCATTAGCAAAAGACAAGGGAGCAAAGTAAAAACCATTCGCCTAAGTAGAAAGTGAGCCTAACCTACTATCCAAGACCTATATCTACTCGTTTTCAGGGTTTGTGAATACATTTTCTGGAATGTTTCCCTTCGAATCCAGATTCTTCTATAGATTTCTGTTAACAATTTTATAAAAAACATTGTGTATGTACAAGATAAAAATTATTTCATTAGACATTTTTACGTAGAGGTATTGTGTGTTTGAATCACATTGAATAAAAACACCAAAGGAGATGTTTGTTCCTTTCTCATTTTATTTGCCATGAGTCACTCATCCTATATAGTCTGCCACATGCATAAAATGGGGGTGAGTTAACAGGAAAGACCATGGAAGATTATACATTTGTTAAAAATTATTACTATTATTTGGATGTCCTAAAGAAATAAAATCAATTTAATTATGGCTTTCTCTTATAAATTTGAAGAATAAAACCAAATAATATTCCACTAGAAAGGGATAGATCAGAGAACATAAAAGATAAACACATTTCAAGGACAATAACGAAAGACACATTCTAACTAGGGACACTGAAATGAGTGTCAGTCCTACCTGTACTGTTGTGGGGAGAACATTTCCGATGTTTAGGACAGTATGATATTGTCCCTATTTAAATCCAGTTTCTGAGAATACTTTTGTCAACCTAGTTCTGTCCTGTAAGAGCTCTGAACTTCGGATTGGTGGCAACCCCGCCGCCCCCGCCCAACCACAGCAATAGGAAAACACAGTGCTTTTCTGAACAATAGTACTTCACAGTGTCTTATAGTAAAGTGAAAAGAAAATACTTCAAGTTTTTTTCAAAATTTAGGTCCTGATTTTGCCATTGATTTTTGTGATCTTGGATGCATTTCTGCAGATCTCTGAATTTACAGATTTTATGTAAAATGAGACTAATCCTGTTTGTTGTAAAGAATTATTTCTTATAAATGAAAGTGTCTGTATATAAGTTCATTTCCCCGAGAATGCACTGACAGCCAGTCAAAGACAAAACCCTAATTTTGACTGGATTAGGCGTGAGTCTGCCTAGTGCATTGTATTTTCTATGCCTGAGAAGCCACTGAAGCAAATATTCAGGCCCCTGGATATCATTCCCACTACCAATGGCCAGGAATCCATAAACTAAAGAGACAGCAGTCCTAGAGAATAAAACCTTCAGAGTTTCCAGAGGGTGAATGGATCAGAAAAGTTGTTGCAAACATCTTCTGCCTCTCCCCAGAAAAATCTCACCAGATGAGGACTGACTACTTTGTGAAACAGACCAAAATAAAACTCAAAATCTTCCTTATCAAAGCAAAGTAACCATTTCTTTTTCAGAATCACTCAAAAGAAAGGATATTTGCTGTATTATGAATTTCCAGATACAGATTTTTCATCTTTAAGTAAAACCAGGCATTCAGATGAAAAATATCTAAAAGTAGTTATCTGACAACTGCAGAAAAATTGATCTTTACAATTGATAGTTCTGGATAATCACTTGTCTCAACACCACCCAATATCCCTAGAATATTGATGCCAGAGCTTTTCAAATCTTAGGTACCCTTTGCCCCATGTCAGCTGTGTCCGCACCCACCCCTCGCACACACACATGTACACGGACAACACACCCCATTGTTCACTTTGCAGGTGCAGCAGTAGCAGCTGCTGAGAGCACATTAGTTCAGTTTCAGGTACCTTTTTGACATCCCATATGTCTTAATTGAAGGTTAGCGAGAAAGGAGGAAGTTTGGAGGAGGCCAAGTGAAGAGCTGGATAAAGCCAATTCACCGTATTTGTGTAACCTACGGTTGACCTCTGCCGCCATCAAACAGCCCTTCAAAGAGCAGCACCATTTATTTCCTTGACCTTTTAGGACTTTTCTATCCACAAACTGCCCCTCCCCTCCACACAGACACTTGAGCTTGTAGTGATGGATATCAATTTTGGGAAACGCTGACTATTATGTCACCATCATTTTTAAAAATCCCTTTTGGCAAGTCACTGCAGTAAACAAACCCTAGACTGGCCTCAGAAAACCTGGCATTTTGAGTTAGTTCTGCAATTAACAGTTGGATAGATATCCTTGAGCAAGTCACTGTTCTTGGCCTTGAGTTTCTTCATGATAAAGCGGAGCAGCGGGACTAGATATCTATATATATTCTCTCCACAATTCTACATTTCTACCATAAATTCCTACCCAAGAGACCCTTCTGAGTTTCAGTGGACTTCATTGCAGCAGCACCAGCATTAAAGGAATTGATTGATCACCCTTGGGGAGTGAAGTAGGGACCACTTGCTCATCCATCTCCTTGTCCCTGATTAAAAACAAGAAGTTTCCCTGTAAACAAGGTGCCTCTTTTCCAAGTCTCAGAGAGCCCCATGACTCAGGTTTCAGGGGATAGACCATTTGGCCCAGATATAGACCTAGCAACTCTGAGGTCAATGGGTTAGTTCTGTGGTGTTCTAAGTGCAAATTTGAACAGTCACTAGGCTGAAGTATGTTTAACTTTGGAAAACTTAAGTGTGCCTGGTCTACACATTATTTGCCCCATTATTGGTAGGAAAAAAAATCTTCCTGGATCACCTGGGTCAAATTTTGTGGTGTTTGCACCTTTGCCTCTTATAAAATGATGCTTTTAAAAGTAATATCTGATAGAAGAACGACGCCTTTCACCATTCATATTAATTCATAACTGATCACCTGTAACAGATAACTACTTAGACTACGATTTTACTATTCTAGTCTGGCTAAGTGCTTTTGGAGACTTGAAGCACAAAACTGTGCTCACTCAAAAAGCTTGTTAATGGGTCCCTCCTGACTCAGCTATCAATTTTTTAGTATCAGATGTACATGCTGTAGCCATTATTACTTTCACTTAGAGCCAGATCTGACCTGACTGCACATCAGCCTCTGAGATTTTATTTATTTTCGTTCTGGTAGTAGATAAAAATTAGAAATAATGGTTCATGGAAAATGTGCATTTTAATAAAGACTTCTGGTGTAATATTATGAATGTAGCTACTTTGTTCATAATTGGAAAAGAATTGTTCATAATTTACATGTTTTCTACCTTTAACATATCCTAGGTTGTTTAAATGTGCTTTGTAAGCAATGATAAAATGACAAGTTATCATCGATCTGTCCTCTGTTCCATCTCAAAGGGATTCATTAAATAATGCATGCACCCATGTGAATTACTTTCTTCACTCTAGTATCCCCAGACCATTAGCCAAATATAGCAACATTAGCATCTTTCAACCCTTAGAAACCCTTTTGGCTTTCATTTAATTAAATTATCCCATTATGAAAACTCTTATAATGAGATTAAATTTAATTATTTATCAGACACTTATTTGCACTAGGGAACCTATCAATTATGCATGGTTGAGCTAAACATTTTTCAATCCATCACCTTTTCTCTTCAAGGAAGGTACAATTTATTAAGTACTTTTGGGATACTATATCTAGCCAGCCTTAATGGGAATAAGTATTTAGCCCTCTTAAAAGCTACTATAATACAGATTGAAATTACTATGTCTGAAAAATAGACAAGAGAATTACTGTCAGATATTTTAGTGTTCTAGGCTTTCAGTTTTTGTAACTCCTAATATAGTTTATAGTCCATCTTAGGAAATTTTTCTATTATTACACATTTACCAAATGTATCACATATAGTTTAAATTTAACATATAAAATTAGTTATGGAACTGGGAAAGTATGCATTTAAATCATATAATTTTTGAACAGTTCTTTATTAAGATGTTAATATTAGTAATATTAAATGCTGGTCTTTAAAACTTTTATGGAAAATTTTAGAATATTCAAAAATAGAATAGGATAATGAACCGTCCCACCGACTGTCTTCAAGACCCAACCGTTTCTAACTCATGGCCAGTCTTGTTTCAGCTGCCACCTTCCACCCCAGCTGAAGCAATTCTGAGACATTATGTCATTTTGACAATCTTTGTGAAAAGAAAATTGAGTATCTCAAAAGCAAAACATTTTTTATAATGGAGTGGCTTTTTGGTGAATGCCATGATAATGAATGTCAATTCATGGCCTAGGTTCTCCCCTCAAGTGTCATCAATATGCAATTAATTATTCTTCTGGTATGATTTGTGCTGCATCTTAAGTCAAGACGGTAGGAAGCATATGATCTAAAAATTATAATATATATGCTATTGATAGCATATACATTTTAAATAATACAATGGATTATAATAATATCTCATCTCCCTAATTGGACTTCCTGCTTCTAGCCTTGCCACTCTGAAGTTTATTTTCCACACAGCAATGACAGTAATCTTTTTAAAAGTCATTATGTCATGATCCTGCTCAAACCCCTCCAGTGGTTCTTTGTTTCATTCTGGGTGAAGTGAAAGTCCCCTTCATGGCCACAGAGCTCCACGTAATCAGAGGCCCTAACTGGTTCTCTGGTCTCATTCCCCACCCCTCCAGTGCTCATTTCACTCCAGCAGCATTGACCTTGCATGTGCGCATTCAGACCCCAGCACCTCACCGGCTCTCCCACTGGCTTCAGCTCTCTGACGAATACTATCAAGGAGTCTTTCCCCGAGCACCCTGCCTAAAACAGCTCCTCCCTCCCCACCAGCTTCACTCTTGTCTTTGTTCCCGCCTCGTTTTTCTTCATAGCAGTCATCACCATCTGACACAGGCACGTGTGCATTTCCACCTCTCCTCCCAAAAGATGAGTTTCAGGTGAGGAGGCACTTTGTCTTTGCATTACTTTCTTCTATGACCCCTATGCTAGAACAGTGCCTGGCACAGAATAGGGTATCCAATGAATATTTGCCCCAAAATAAAAGAAAATAATTTATCCAATTTTATGAGATAATACATATGTTTGAATATTCATAACAGTGTAGTATTTTTGTTTTATCAGATAGCTGTTTTGTGGGAATGGGGCCAGATGAAGTGAAAGGTATTAGGACCATTTATATCACTAGCATTATAAGTCAAATTTGAGGCTTTTAGATATTATTCTGTAAACCAAAGTGTTTACGGGGTCAAGGCAAAAAATGGCTTCAGGCAGAATGGGGGCCAACTGAAGAGCTCATGACCCATCAAAAGAGAGTAGCAGAAGCAATTTGTGAGACCCTGGGTTCAGGGTTAATCCATCTTCTCATTTTTTAAGAGAAGCTGAAGAAGCAGGACTTTATGTCAAATTTCCCAGTTTAAAAAGTACTCTAAACCAAACTAATACTATGTAGGCAATGCCATTTTTTCAGCTTCAACGTTGTGTTGGGGACCAGAATAACTTTTGAGGTGGGAAAATGAGGATTATTTTTCTCTTTGGGGAAGTCACTCAGGTGTCACTGTGAGGAGTGGACTCTCCTGATGAGGGCCAAGAGGCAGAGAATTGAGCTAAAAGGCTACAGTCGTAGTTGAGGCAAGGCTGATGGATGTGTGTCTGTGGGTAGTGTCACAGGCAGGAGATTTTATGAGCAACTGGGTGAGGGAAAGGGAGGCATGCAGGGCGACTCCCAGTTTCCCCGCTTAGGAGAGGAGCGGTAGAAGTGCAGAGGCTGACTTAGGTCTGAGAATGATAACAGGAGCCAGATAGAAGAATGTGATTTGAGTTATGTCTACATGTTCAGATAGAAGTATCTCTCAGGCAGTCAAAAATATGGGTCAGGGCTGAAGCAAGGCTTCTGAGGGTTGTACTGCCATGGGTTGAATGAGTCTGTGGTGGGGGGCTGTCTGGTACATTGTAGAATGGTTAGCAGCATCCATGGCGTCTACTCAATCGATGCCAATAGCCCTTCCCAGTTGTGATAGTCAGAAATGTCTCCAACATCAACAGAAGACCCTTGAGGGGCGAAGTCACCCCCAGTTGAGCACCACTGGTCTAAAGATACCAAATTTGACATTTCTAGTGTTTTTCCAGTTTTGTATGTGAATATAAATGACTGGGGACATTTCAAAATACAGAAACTGATTCTGCAGGTATGGAATGGACCTGAGATATTGCATTTCTAACAAGATCTCAGATGATGTTCAATCTGCCCATCCAAGGACCACACTTTGAATGCAGATCATAGAAGACACTCGAAATCATAAGAATGGATTGGGATCACCCAGGAAGGCTGCATAGAGCCATAGAGCGGGGGTTTCAACCTCACAGACATGGGCTTTTCCGGGATTGTAACTTAGGCTTCCCAAATGACTATTTTCTTTCTCTTCTTTTGACAAGTTATTTATTTTTCTCTTCCATCTCAAACATTTTTATTAAACTAGCACTACCCCCCCTCTTTACTCTGGATCAGCGAGAGACCCAGCAGAAGATAGAATTCCACTCTGATGATACGACTAAAGTGCATTTAATAAAGGAACTGTTTACACAGATGTGGGCAAGGTCAGGAAACCAACCAGAATGGTGAGGCACCAAAACCCTGGTAACCTGGAGATGTGCAAAGGGTGCTGGCGCCATGAGGAGCCTGCTGAGGAGGGGCTGTCCTCCAGGAGGGAGCAGCCTCTGGCCGACCCACAGCACGAAGCAGGAGGAGGTGGGGAAGAAACACCACTCGCTCTCTCCTCCAGCCCTCCCACCATCCCCATGGAAGCCCGTCAGCCTGGAGCCTGGGTGATAGCCCTGTAGAGACCAGGTCTGAGGCAAGAGATGGTGGAGAGGGGCAGAAAAGGGACCTAGCAGAGGAAGGGGACAAGCAAAGAATAGCTAACGCACACTTCAAAGGGGTATAAACTGAACGTATCAAGCAACATACATTTGTTATCGCCCATACATCATGATATCCAGAATAGTTTCTTATATGGAGATTAAATAAAAGATCCTGCTACTATAAGCGTAGAAATTTGGCTCTGTTTGTGTTGGCTCTGGCTGTAATTGGAAAACGTCAATGAAAGTAAGACCAGGCTCAGCTACCTTCGGTTCTACTTTCCTTGCTGACCACGCAGCGAGGAGTCCCAGAGCTTCTCTGTGGCCGCGGCCTGTCTGCGGAAGCCTGAGCCAGTGAAGACAAAGAAGCAGCTTGTGTGCGTTGCCCTGAAAGCATACCAGGCAAGGTAGAATTCTTTGATGAGGGGAAGGCTCAATTTTAAAATGCTGGGATGACTCCCAAACTAACATTTGTCTCCAAAAGATGCTTGGAGCACTGAGCAGCGAGGAGGCCCAACGCCGAAGAGGAGCGGCGGCGTGCGTTTGCATCCAGGCTTCGCCGTCGTGTGTGAGTCCAGGCTACCTATTGAACATCATTTGCCATCAGTGTTCTCACCTGTAAAAATGGAAATCTGTAGAATGCAAATTGCTCTTACTCTACGGGGTTATTGTGAGAATTAGTTGAGATGATGCAAATAAAACAGAATTGTATGTGGCATATGTAAGGTCTTCAATAATTATTAGCTTTGCTGTCAGTATAATGAGGTTGGTTGCCTTGTACCCCCCCAAAAGGTGTTACGATTACTAAGAACTCTAAGTGTTCTAAAAATGGTTGAAGAAGCAGAAGAGGAGAACTGGAGTAGTCCCTCAGTCACAGGAGGTCGCCACCTACTAGAGAATTACTGGTGTTTCTCTAATTCCCTTCAGAGTGCCACTGGATAAAACCGCTGATAATTCTCAGGGCTCCCAATGGCTCTGGTTTTCTTCTGTTATGTGTATGCTGATGCCATCAAAAAAAGAACTCCTTATTTATAAGACTTTGGTGATAAGAAATATTGATCTTCTATGAATCAATGGAGTATCTGCAATGCTCCAGAACATGACAGATTGTGTTGTTTTAGTGACGGATTTTCCGAATAATCACCTGACACGAGAGTCATCAACTCAGGTAGAGCCACTTTCTTTTCCAAAAGTTCCGTTCACAAGTGGAAAAACGATATAAGGATTTTCTTTATTCTTCTGAATACTTAAAGTTCTTAGGAAGTTTACAGGTATTCCAGAGATGAACCTTTTCAAGCAAGCAACCATCGAATGGACTCATCTTCTCTGAGTGAAAAGGGGAACCACTCTCGGGATATCTGACCCCATAGAGTTTCAACACAGCTTGCCTTACTCTGTGGAAAATTTGACACACATGTCTGGGGTAAATATTTTGATTCAAGAATCTGAAGGAACTCTTAATAATGCAGACTGAGATGCTGTTTGGGGCCACTAGCCTCTCTGGGAGAGGGAATTGCAGGTGGGGCTTAATGTGAGGTGATTAGTGCTTAGAAATTGTCTACAGGCTGGAAACAGGAGGGATAGATTCTAGCCATTCCTCTGTGGTCCAAATTTGAAAGACTGTCAAAGATGGCCACCTACACTTGGCCACACAGGAAGTGATGGGACTAGAATCCAGTTCAAGGAGTCTTAGTGAGTTCTGGTATTTGTTATAGAGCCTCCTGTAGAGGCCACTGTCTCCTGCTGCACAAATCCCCCTTCAGGAACTAAGGACTCAGTCCCCAGCTTCTGGGACTATCACTGTCAGTGCTCCTGGAAGGGGCTCCTCAACTGTCAGCTCTCTTCAGGAACTGCCTTCACTGAACAGCGCAGCCTGGCCCGAGGGCACATCCATCCCAGGGCTGCCTGCATCCAAGGACTGATTGATACACTAGTGTAGTGGCTCTCTCTCGGCCCCAACTCAGGAGCACTGCCCGGCCTTCCCCTTGAGGTGGAAGTCCACCTCTGTCTCTGCTCATTCCACTCCCCTCTTTCCCCTCCCACTGTGCTGATCCCAACAGCACCCCCTAATAAACATGCTGTGTGCCAGCTGCCTTTTGTCCTGCCTTCTAGGAAACCCAGCTTGTGACACCCTGAACTAGCAATCAACCCAAAAGGATTCTTTTGTTTAGAAGCAAGATTTTTAGCACTTGTTATTAACTAAATGGAAATTCACAATTGACTGAGTATCCAAAATTGATACAAAATACCAATCAGGAGCCACACCACAAATGCAACATTGCCGGCCGTCAAGCTAAACAACATCAGGATTTACTTTTGAACGTAAGTAGGTGGCTTTCTATTTTATACATGCAATTTATATTTTTCCTTTTTTATAATGAAAATGGCTGGTGTTTATATTTGTGGCATGAAGATGGTTTTATAGCCTGCATATATGAAGTAAATTTCCAATGTATAAAATAGATGGCATGCTGAATGTTGTGCCTAGGCCTCAGTGGATGTTTTACCCTGGGAAATGGTCCATGCCTTTTGTTGTATTCCCAAACGGGTTCATGACCCGAGAAGGTTAAAAACAATTGCGATAGAGTAAAATGAGAGGCAGAGCTATGATAATAACCTGAGCATATGGAAGGTGCAACAGGAATTGCTAATGCATGATTATTTTTCAATGGTTCTTTCAAAGTCACAGAAATTAAGTATGTACTTTATGAAGTGAAACAACACAAGCATATTTAAAGAAAGAGTTAAGAACCTTCCCTCAACCCTCTTCCATTTCCAATCTTTTGACAAGTGTCAACAGCCTGGTGTGTATACTTTCATAACTTTCTCCATCTTTTTTCCAAACATATATTCTTTATAAGGTTTTTGTTTTCAAAAATGATATTATTGTATGTACATTAATCTGCAACTTTTTATTTGAAAATGGATATCCCTTCAGGTTTGGAGATATGGTTCTACCGTATTCTTTATAGAAGCAGCATGCAGTCCTTTAGTGGCCGTATGTATCCATTTATTTCTCTACTGGTGGATGATCCAGTAGAATGCATTTTGCCTTTATCAAAATGACACAGCGGAAGTCCTTACTTGGTAGTCCCTTTTATGTCCATAAGATACAATCTCAAAAGTAGGATTGCTGGCCACAGCATATGCAAACTCTAAAGTTTGTTTTAATAAATACTTCCAATTTACATTTCCAGGATGTTGTGGCATTGTTCACTCCCACCAGCATCATATGTGAATTTCCATTTCTTTACAACTCTGCCAGCACTGCCGGTTCCTTGAGCATTTTGCCAGGGGGTGGGGTTGGTCAGTTTCTTTGTTCGCCAGTAATGATGCATTTCTTTTTATATGTTTACTGGCCACATGGAGTCCCTCCTTTGCTATTTGTCTGTTCATGCTCTTTGAGCAATTTTCTATTAGATTGCTTATTTTTCTCTAATCAATATGTGGAGCTTGCTTGGTGAGGATTGTTACCCCAATTCCTATCAAATATTTTCCCACTCTGCCATCTTTGACTTAAGTTATACTGTCTTTGCCATACAACAAATTAAAACCTTTATGTAGTCAATCTTTTCCTTTATAGTTTCCGGATGTCCTGGTTTGCCTAGGATAATCTTCCCACTCAAAGCTGTGCAGATGGTATCCTACTTTTCATTCTAATATTTTTATTATTATTCAGTTTTTAATTCATATGGAATTAATTTTTATGTAGAGTATACAAGCAAAATTTTACTTTTTTCCCAGCCAATTATGCTTGCACTATTTATTAAATAAATTCTTCTTTCTTCCTTTAATTGAAATGCCATCTTTGTCATATGTTAATTTCCATCTATACTTGGATTCAATTTTGGTCTTCCTTTTCTGTTTCACTAATTTCTGTTTATATGCCTATGCCAAAAGCTTACTTTTTAAATTGAAGTAATTCTATAGTAACTTTTATTATCTGGAAAATTAAGTACTGCCTGTCTTCAATTCAAAATTTTGAGGGATATTCTTGAAAATTTTAAATTTTCACATAAACTCTGAAATAATTTTGTTCAGCTCATCAACACCATTTAAGACACTTAATTTGAAATTGTATTATTAGATATGTTAATATTTTTTTAATCTTTTTTTTTAAAGATTTTATTTATTTGTTTTTTAGAGAGGGAAGGGAAGGAGAAAGAGAGAGAGAGAGAAACAGCAATGTGTGATTGCTGGGGGACATGGCCTGCAACCTAGGCATGTGCCCTGACTGGGAATCGAACCTGCGATGCCTGGTTCGCAGCCCGCGCTCAATCCACTGAGCTACACCAGCCAGGGCAGATATGTTAATATTTTTAAATTTTTATAATTTTAGAATACTCAAGCCTTCCCATGTTTGAGCATGTTATGTTTATTCATGTTCTTAGGACTATAAAATTGAACAATAGTTTATTGTTTTTTAATAAAGCCCCATATATATCATGTTAAATTTGTTTCTTGGTTATCTTGTCATTTTCATTGCTATTTTAAATGAAATTTTTCATTTCAATGAGAGATTATTCTCACCCTCCATTTTCAGTTTGTTATTGTTAATAAACCCTGAACTTCATCTTTTGAATCTGAGAGAAAGTAAGGGTACTAATGGCAAAGGAAAAGCTTACCTCTCATTGAGATTTGGGAAAGTATTGGGTTGGCCAAAAAGTCTGTTACGTTTTTTCCATACAATGGCACCCATAGCACCTAATTGTCTTTAACCTCATTTGAAACAATTTTGTTACACTGTATTGTGGCAACTGCAGTATTAGCATGCATTTAAAAAATTATCAAAATTGGTGAATTTTTATGCAACCCTTTTAATATTGAAGATGGAAGAAAATATGCAACATTTTCAGTGTATAATGCTTTATTATTTCAAGAGAGTTAAAGGCACAACTGAAATGCAAAAAAAGATTTGTGCTGTGTATGGAGAAGGTGCTATGACTAATCAAATGTGTCAGAAGTGGTTTGCAAAGTTTCTCTGTACTATTGACACTTTAGCCAAATAATTATTTGCTGTGGGGCTATCTTATGCAGTGGAAGATGTTTAACAGTGCCCCTGGCCTCTACCCACTAGAAGCCAATAGCAGGAAGTAGCCAACATACTCAAAATATCCAAATCAATAGTCATTGATGAAAATGAAAAATGCGTCTTTTATTTTACAGAAAAAACTAAATGAGCTTGTTGACCAACCCAATAGATCACAATTGTAGGTCTCTAAGCAAACCCAAGAGGGAGTAACCAGCCCATTTGTTGCATGTGGTTCTCAGATGGCTATCTTACCAACTCTGCAGAACCCGGAGGAGACCTGTGTTGGTGGGCAGAGTGACCAACAGACCCCAAAGCGGGGAAAGACCATTACTTGTACAAGGCCCACCTAGGAGCAAAGACTACCGTCCAGGGCTTGATGGGGGCTCTGATTGGGCAGCCCTCAAGAACATAAATGTCGCTGACATCCATTGTTCCCTCATTTGCCTCTACCTGAGAGACTTTAACAGGTTGGCTTGTATGAACACTGAGGGAAAACAAAAACCATAGCAGACAGAAACTACAATAATTTAAGTGGGGCTCAGTAAACTGAGCAAAGATGCAAATTGAAATCTGTAACAGACAGATTCCAATGAAAATAGAACTGAGTTTTTTTCAAAGGTCAGAAGAATGACAGAGTTGCATTTGGAGCTTAGAAAAGCTTTCTGGAAATAAAAGCCATTTTCATTTTTCTAAAAATTTCAGTAAACTGAAAAAGAAAATGACCACATCTAGGTGCCTAATCAGTAATTTGAAAGATCAAGTGGGAGAAGAATCTCATGACCTAGGACAAAAATAGATGGAAACTATAAGGTAAATTTTTAGAAATTTTGCCATACCTCAAAGATCTAATAAAGCTATGTGTTCATATGACATAACATTCAAGTATATAAGAAAGAAAATCTAGACATATGTTTGTTAAGCCCAATTAACAATGGGAGACTTTAATAAGCTTCCTTTAAGAATTTGACATGTTTATTAATTAAAAATAAGAAGGAAATAAATAGATCATGTGAATTATATAATCTATAAGCATAAATTAGAAGAACACATACATTTATATAGATCTTTTTACCTTTCTTATTTTCATGGAATACTTACAAAATATTATCATATATCTAGCCACAAAAAACTTTAACAGAGTAAAATAATTAGGATTTGCAATATCCAACCTATTGTAATATCTGATCCTTAGCTAGTAAAACTAGACATAAATAATTAAAAGACAAAAAAAACTCTTAACTATTAGAAACTAAGAAATCCATTTTTCAATAACTAGTAATTCAAAGAGGAAATGAACTTGAAAGTAAAAATTATTCAGAAAGTAGTATTAGAAACAACAAATAATTATTAAATGTTCACTCAATGCCAAGCACAGTTAAGCCCTTTTACCTAGAAGACCTCAACCTTTCGAATAATCTTAGGAGTTATGTATATGACTATTCCCACTTGACATATGAAGGCACTGAGGCCGAAAGAGCTTAAGTAACCTGCCGAAGGGGTTAAGCACCAAACTATAAGAACACCTGCCTAGCAAAACCTGTGCACTGTGCTAATATGCATAGGTTGATATGTTTCAGAGGACAATTTATGGCTTTATGCAATTGCATTCTGAAAAGATTATGAAAACATTTATTTAGTTGCAGTAGTGAGAAACTCACAAACTAAACAAAAAATACTAGCATGAAAGCAATTAGTAAGGGCTGCAGTTAAAAAAAGTAAAAACAATAAAATCGAAGTTTGCCCTTTGAAAAGACAAAACAGAAAAACTTTTGCTATGCTTATTCTAAAAGGGAATTAAAACAAAGATATGCCACAGTAACGATGAGAAGATATACCACATATATGGAAGAGATAGACTTAAGAAAATATTTTTTTAAAAAATCAGTAGCAATACCTTTGAAAATTCAGAAGAAATGAATAATTTCTAGCAAAATATGGACTAAAAATATTGACTCAAGAAGAAACTAAAACCCTGAAAAAACCAAAAACCATAAAGCAGGAAGGAAAAATAAATAATGGTCTATATTTTTAAAGGCATCAGTACTTCCAAAGACAACCAAGATGGTATAAGCCCACTCCAGCCTATCTCTCCCACTGATTACAGGGGAAACTCTGGACAAAATACAAAGAGCAGCCATTTAGAACTCTGAAAACTAAATAAAAGCCGGAAGATTGGAAAGGAAGGTCAAAAGTTAAAAAGCGAATTATATAGGCGCGAATCCTATTTTTTTCTCTCTCTCTCTTTCCCCTCATGGCTTTAACATGAGAGGAACCTTCCAGTCTTGATTCTGTAGCTCAGAGATATATGAAGCAAAAGTAGAGGTCAACGCCAACTTTCTGACCAGCCAAAGAACGCAGAGGTAAAATCCTTAGGATTTTTTTCCCTTTCCTTTTTCTCTTTCTTCATCCCTCTTTCTCTTGATGGCAACCCCAGCTGGGGGGCTGTGGGAATAGGAGGTACGGATCACTAAAACTCACAGGGACCCTGTTTTTCTGTCCAGAGGAACGGCGAACACAGACCGATGTGGTCTGAAAAGTGTGCCCTTCGAAAAGACAAATAAAATAGAAAAACTTTTGCCATGCCTGATTATTTTTTCTTTCTCACTTTAATCTCTCTGTGTTAGCTGATGTGCAGGGCCCTGTCTAAAAGCTGCAGAGTCAGTTTTGAGAGAAACCATTTTTTCAGCCAAAGGATAAATAAAAGAGACCCCTGAGAGGTGTACTGCAGTGGGGATTCCAGAGAAAAACTGTTAGAATGACTAAACAAATTGAGTAAAGTTGAGGATATGGTATCAACATACAAAAATCAGTTGCATTTCTATATGCAAACGATGAACTATACAAAAAAAGAAATTAAGAAGACAATCCATTCACAAAAACAACAAAAAGAATAAACCAGTTAGGAATAAACTTAATCAAAGAAGTGAAAGATTTGTACACTGAAAATTATAAAGCATTGATGAAGGGAATGAAGATAAAAGAAAGGCAGCTCATGTCACAGATTGGAAGAATTAATATTGTTAAAATGTCTGTACTACTCAAAGTGATCTACAGATTCAATTCAACCCCTTTCAAAGTCCCTATTTCACTTAGAAATAAAATAAATGATTCTAAAATTTATAATTCAGTTGTAAATTCAATGTTTTAATTATTCAAGATTAATTTCTGAAGACCTAAGGTACAGCAATGTGACTGTAGCTAACAATACTACATGCTGTACTTGAATTTGCTAAGAAGCTAGGTCTTAGGTGTTGTCATCACACAAAGAAAAGAGAGAAATTGGTAACTATGTGAGATAACAAATATTTTAATTAGCTTAATTGTAGCAATTATTTCACAATGCATAAGTATTTCAAAACATCAAGTCATATACCTTAAATATAAAAAATTATCAAATATACTTTAATAAAGGTGGGAAATATAAGCCCAATAAGAGAACATGAAAGTTCTAGATCAACCCTGTTTGATTAAAAGCTGCTTAAGTAATACAGTATCTGCTTTGCCAATTCATGTTCTGGAAATCTGGCCAAATGCTTGTGGTTATATGTGGGGTGTTTAATACATCTCATTAAAGGGGATTTCCAATGCATTTCAGGTCTCATTTAACCTGCATAATGTAGAGCTGTTTTTTTGGTTTTGTTGTCATTAATAATTAGTAGGGAACACATATCCTGACATTTTTGCTCTAAAGCAGAGCTTTAATAATACAAGTACATTTCATTTGCTGTATTTTTAAATGTTTATAATATGTTCAAATACTAAACAAAAAGATAAACAATTAGTCCTGTGTACTGAATGGTAAATCCTGTTAGAATGCAAAGAACAAAAAGGTCATGCAAGTTTCGTGGCCATATGGCCTTTTTCCTCTCTACAAATAAAAGGGCAGGAGAGGCAAGAAAAACTGTTGTTTTTCCTTTCTCCCTCTTTTCTTTTCTTCTCTTTTCTCTTCTTTTTCTTGTGTTTTATATTTTGTTTGTTGGTGGTTGTTGTTGTTGCTTGATTGTCTTGGCAAAGTCCCGCGATGAAGCAGATTGGCAGGCATCCCGGTGTGGAGGGTGAGAGCAGCCCGAAAGAGGAATGTGCTAAATTTTCTAGTCTACAGAGGGACTTGTGTGCAGGGCCTGGCCAGCTTCCCAAATTGCCTGGAACTGGCTGGATGCTGTGAAGTTGCCAGCATGATGTTTGATAACCAGGTCCAGTCTGTATCAGACTTGACTTATATAATTCAATTCAATCCCGAGCTGATTTTGACCATCGTTCTCGTGCTTATGAAAATATACTTCCTCTGATCCGAGCTACTCTGCCAAGGAAGACTTGCCCACTTCCTCTTCCCAAACATGTGTGATAGAGCTTCACCATCATACAGTGCCGGGTTTTTGTTTGTTTGTTCAAAGAGGCATGAGTTGAAAGATTGAATAGTACTATCATTCTTTCTAGTTTCTATTGCTAAATGGCTGAGATTTTTGAAGCTAGCTGGAAATGATCAGCGGAGTCCCAGATCCAGAGAGCTCCTTGGCCCATCTTGCTGTCTGTGTGCTTACCTATCCATCAGCCTTCATAATAGGGAGCCCCTGGCAAAATTCTTAATGGCAACAAATAACTACAGTAGCCCTTGCTATCTAACCTACACCCCTCTTTGCTCTCTTTTTCTTGTTGTTATAACCAAGCTTCTTTACAAGAGTTTTATGCAGTTGTTAACTCCATTCTTGATTTGCCAGTCATTGCAGTTAAACGTTTCTAGCTGTGATTAGTACCAGTGGCCTTCATATGGCAATTCCGTAAACACTGTTAGTCCTTGACATACTCCACCAGTTTTGCTGTATCACCGGCATCATGATAAAGTAGAAATTATTCAGTGTTTGAAATATGGCAGAACTAGGTTTGAGGTACATGTGTCTTAATACTGCTGTGACCTTGAATAAGATACTTAACCTTTTGGGGTAGTTGAGATTTCTTGACTGGAACATGAACACACTATAATGAAAATTAACTTTGGGGATTTAGACAGTGTGTACGGGGCTAGCAGAATTCCTGGTAAGTACTAGTTGTGCTATCACTGCTTCCCTTTTTCAAGCCTCATTACATGCTCTATCAGTCCATCCACTTTGCCGATGATTCCTTGTCTGTGTTATGTTGCCATAGGCTCCTATGTTCAGCCCCTTTTCTTCTCATTACTCCTTTGCCTGAAATGTTTTCGACTGATCTCATGCTTTAACCACCTTCTGGTTGCTGAGAATTCTCAAAAGTGTATTTCCAGCACACATCTTTCCCCCAAGATTTAGACAACTGAAAGTCTCCTCCTGACTATCCTGTAGGCACTTTACACTTCCAGCATCCAAACTGAATGTGTCACCTTCCCTGAATCTTGTTCTTTGTTATTCTTGATCTCTTTGGATGCTGCCACTATCTACACTATGAGCCAAAGGAAGAAATCGATGAGTCACTGGTGTCAGCTCTACCACCATATAAATCATTCAATTCCAAAAATCCGCCTCCCCAGTATTTTTCAGATCTCTCCCGTTTCTCTCAAAGACCTTTATTTCTTTTTTTTTTTCTAGACTAGGTCTTTATCCCTCAACTGGATCACAACTATAGTTACTCAAGTGGTATTTCTACCCCTTATTTGTCTCCCTGAATTCTGTCCTTCACACAGTCCACCAAGGTGATCTATTGGAAAGAGACAGCAATGTTACTCCTTTTATTAAATGTTGTCAACGGCTCTTTGCTTACATATCAATAAAGACACCATGCTGTTTCTGTCTTACATCCCTTCGAATTAATGCTCTCATTTGTCATTCTTGGTTTGCCTGACTTTTATGCATTCTCCAATACTCAGTTCTAGCATCACCTGCAGTAAACCATCACTGACTGTCACACTCCTCTTCCACTATGGCCCCCAAATCTCCTATACTTCCCTAGTAGCCTGCAAATAAATCCATTACATTGTATAGCTGGCTGCCTATGAGATCATGAACTCTGTGAGGGCAGAGAACATATCTCATTGGTCTGTATTCTCAGCACTTGGCACAAGTGGCCCACCTGAAGGACCAAAAGATGTTTATCGACATGTATTGAACTAACTCTCAATCCACTCAATAAATTCCTTGTCAAGAACCATTTCACAAAACTGTTAGTAAGATGATACTGAGTAGTCTGATTCAGAATCAAAATTTTTATTTACAGTTACTGTTTGAATCTTTATATTAGATTTTCACAAAATGGAAGGTGGGTATATCTTTTTTTTTTTAATTTCTTATTCTTGTCTTTCATCAACATACACTTGTGTTGGCATGAGCAAGCAATTTCTTCCTCCATATTCATCCCGCAGCTCCCTAACATTCTCATTGTGTTTGTATCATCCTCTTTGCCCAGGAATTGGGTTGTAACCAATGGAGGAGAACAATGTTCCCTACTGAAATCTGAACCAATTGTATGAAGCATAGTGACTTGGAGCCAACCATTCCTCATGTTAAAATAGAGGGTGCAATTGGTGATTGTGAGCTCTTGACCCACAAATGTTGTTTGCCCTAGACGATTTTGGTTCATACACTTCTTTTTAATCCTCACCCAAGGATATGTTTTTATTGTTTTTTTGAGAGAAAGAGAAACATTGACGTGAGAGAGAAACATCAGTCAGTTGCCAATCATTCAGTGCCCCAACCAGGGTCTAAACCCACAGACTTTTGGTGCCCCAGGGCAACACTCCAACCAACTGAGACACCCGGCCAGGGCAATCCATACACTGTTTTAAAAATTATTTTTAATTGAAACATTGAGATATTAGAAAATTTCTTATGAAAAAATATAGATTTCTGGCTTCTCTTAACTCAGAAGTTTCAGTGGCAGTGAATCCATAGTCCTGAATGACAACCCACTTGGGTTGAACAGTGAACGACCCATCATGAGAACACACACTGCACTGCAGGCCCTGCCCCCACATTCCTTTCACCAGCACTGGCTCCTGGAGCCACTGCAGTTTGCCAACCACATCTTAGGGGTCCCCCTGGTCTTGGAGACAGTGCTGATCTGAGGGACACAGAAGATTCTAGAGTTGTGAGACTCAAAGATTTAGAAGACGGTAAAATTAAAGAAACTAAAATAGTGTGAATAATTTGACCTAATGGAGAGAATTAGCATGACTGAAAAACAGAAACACCTTTGTAAATGTTGTGAGAGTTACAAAGTTAAGCAGATTTTTTACTACAAACCCAAAACAAGCAGGGAGGTACTTTACTGCTCCCTAAATGGTGAGATGTCAGGGACAGATTTTCAAAGCATGAAGTGGTATTTTATCCACTTGATCTCTATTAGTGTTAATAAGAACCACACCACTCAGTGCTTTGAATACTCCTTAGGTGTTTGTCTATGAATATTTATGCAATCAGAAGTAAAATACACAGCTAAGTGTCAGAGAGATATTATCCAATTATAGCAGAATTTCAAAATTTTCTAAATTCTGGTATAACTATATTTGCTTAGAAGCACTTTCTTAATAGGGGTAAATTAACTGAGGAAAAATTACAGTGTCACATTTTGAAAAGACACTGGATTAAAAGTAAAATACATACACACATACATGGTTTAAGTATCATTTCTAACTATCTCTTGACCTTAGCATCTCTGAGTCTCAGTTTCCTCACCTGATCTTTCTAGAACCCTAGTATTCTTGTGGACTGCTTTCCGTGAGATTACATGGGAGGAAAGTGTTTTATAAACACAATAAAGCATATATAAACTCCAGCTTTTGCTATTTGATTAGTAGTTCTTGTAACAGATAAAATATTTTTTCTGTTCACTTTCCTAACTTTTTTCTCCTTCTGTACCCACATTTCTCCCAATTCCTATTTCCACAATGGCTAGCATGAGGTCAACCCTTACTCCTTCCTATACAGTTAGAGGCTCTTCTGTCCTATTGAGGCCTGGACTCACTGCCTTGATGGGTTGCCTGCTGCCTGGCTGCTCTCGAATAGTTTCTAGTCACTCATTTTAATTAAGTAATAATTCCTAATTTACTTATATATAAGAAATTAAGTGTTAACATTATACCTAGAAGGCCATTAGCTTCATTTCTCATTACTACATTAGAAAAATCTTTTGGATCATATGTTAGTATCTTCAATCTATGGGGGTCTACCTTCATTCTAATTTTGCCCTTCACCCTTCTTGAGATACACAGGCACTGTCTGAAAAGTAACACAAGTGGGAAAAGATCGATGCTGGTAGTGTTACAGCTTCTTTCGTTCATTTACTCACTCAGCAAACACATCAAGCAAATATATGACAGCACTAAGACCTTGAGAACATAGAAGCAGAACAGAGATGCTGCTTTCAAGAAGCTTATATCCAGAGAGAGGATTGGTGGATTGGCGGGAAAAACAATGTGATATATTCCCCGATCCAGATATTTGTGGGAACACTGGGAGTCCCGGGAAGGAGCCCCAACCTGGCCTCAGTTAATCAGAGAAGGCCACCAGGGTGGGGCTGCACTTGAAAAGTCACAGTGTGGGATCTGGGGAAGGTTAAGTCGAGCCTCCTCTGGATTGTACAATGCTTAGAGAAGAAGAAATCTATAGAGGAGGTTAAGCTCTTTAAATAAATCTGCCTAAAAATGTTTCAGTGAGAACAGATACACTAGTTTAAAATATAAGCAGGCTGATAAAATCAGCAACCTGAAAACAACCAATTACGTTTTCAGATCCCGTATCCTCAGAGGTCTGAGCTTGTTTCTGAGTGAGGCTGGGGATTGGATGCACTCAAAGATCTGGAGGAGATTATGAATGTGAAAAACATGTAAAATTGTAGTTGCTATCTCTGAGGTGTAGAATTTTTTAAGGTAATATAAGCATAGTAACATAGTCTAGTAATATTTATTGGGGTGAAGTTCATTGTTTTATTCTTTAAAAGCTGAAATATTTTATATACACTAAAAA
Organism: Tonatia bakeri; assembly: GCA_004024845.1. NCBI lineage: Eukaryota > Metazoa > Chordata > Mammalia > Chiroptera > Phyllostomidae > Tonatia > Tonatia bakeri. Next base: position 306,531 of record PVIA01000217.1, read on the forward strand.
TTAAAAATAGTAATATAATTCCTGTACACATCCACCCAGATTGCAAAAATGCACATTGTTGTCTCACATTGTTCCATTGTCTTTTCCGTTGTTTTTCAAGAAATAACACATTTAAGAAGCAGTTACATCCCATCATATGTATTCTTCATTTTTACTCTTCTTCCTTCCTTCCCAAAGGTGACCACTATTCTGAAGTTGGTATTCATTATTCCCACTCCTGTCTTTGTATTTTCACGGCAAATTGGTGTATATGTGCACTTCATATTATTGCATGCTTTAAAACTTAAGTAAAAAATAGCCTATAATCTGTTATCATCCTTAAACTTGCTTTATTGCTTCAGGTATATGTATATATGTATTATTTACTCTATATAGCTCTGGTTCATTTGTTTTACTGCCATAGAGGTTTTTAAAAAAAAAATTTAAATTTATTTAAAACAACCTTGTGTTGGATGTTCTTTGGTGTATTTTTATTCATGTTCATGTATAGGAGTTTTTCTCGGAAATATGCCTAGAAATGAAATTTCTGGATGTGAAGGTATCTTTACCTTTAACAAAATTAGTATACATTTTCATACTTCTGGTTGCAGTGGATGAGAATTCCTGTTGCTCCAATTTCACCAATGTTTGGGATTGGCAGAATTTATAATTTTGGTTAAGCTAGGAATGAAATGATCTGCCATTTTAGTTTGTATTTTCTTAGGTAATATTTTAAAAATTGGTTATGAATAAAAAAGGTGTTCCTAGAAAACAATGTAACTAAGAATATCATATATTAACATAACTACCCATGGAAGAAAATTTACTTAAGCAAAATTGCAACTTACTCCCAAATTGTAGCATTAGATTTTTAAAGTTAAGGTAATTGGTTAATAACATTATATAAAGCATTAGAATTCTTTAAAATCAAAATATCCTATTCTTACTGGTCTGACATGCCACATCCATTAGTGATGTCATTCTTCAAAAATGTGGACTGATGTAACCTTTCTACTATTATAAGAATTAAAATTATGCCTTTATTATAGAATCTGCTTGAGAGCCTAGAAATTTACATGCTTTCTGTAGGATGTAAGTTTCCTCTGCACTATGATCTAACACACAGATTGAAGCAGGGAATTGCTGAATCTAGAAAGTGTAGGCCGCCAAATCATAGAATTCTAACTAGTGTGACCTTGGAGATACATAATCTGACTACATGAGTAATCAGAGCACATTTTTGTCTAGATTTATCTAATTTGATCCCCCTGCTACATAGATTTCTTATTTTATCACTAATTCTGCTCTATTTTAAGCAGTGACTTAAAAAGCAAGTATATACGCATGTATATTCTTTACTAGTAAAGAAGAAAATGCCATGTCCTTCAGAATATAAACATTGCTTATCTGTTTCCTATTAACGCATGCTTTTTAAGGAGATAAATTGCAACTTTAAAGAATTAGAAATCCTTATAATATTAGATAATATTGTGTGCTGAATTACATGTGAAGTGAATATAGAATTAAATTTAATATACTTAAAATATGGATACTTTACCTCCGGTATACCTTTAACCACTGGGACACAGTTGGTATATTTGATCTTTTAAATTTAATTTATGTCTGTTAAGGTAGGGAACCTTGAAATATATGTTAGTCGCAAATTTGTGTATATTTTAGCAACTTGTGATGCAAAGTAATTCAATATTCTACATAATAATTTCTTACCACTGTTTAAGTACTACTTCAATTCAGTATAACATAATTTAAATTATGAAAATAAAGCTTTTGTCTACTTTCATCTGGTTTTGATTTCTTCATTTTTGTTACAAAAGCCCTTCATAAATATTATGTAATTCATCTGCTGCTCAACTAAACTGTCTAGTTTTACTCTAACAAATGGAAGATCAGACGGTAGCCTTAATATATGCATTCTGTTTCTTCTCATCTTGTATGTCATTAGTAAAAATAAGGATGGTTGTGATGTATAATGAAAATGTAGATTCATAACATGATTAGCTTGATGTAAAACAAATTTTAAAGTGCCCCGGGCTTTAAAGACATTACGCTGGATCCATGCCCATGTTGTGTATACAAAGTGCTTTTTATATTATAAGAGCCTAGAATCAACCTGTTAACTTTAAAATACCGATAAATCCCCAAATGACACATGGAGCGAGACAATTATAAATAGTGTCTGCACACCAGAGCGTGTGTGATGGGGGCTGTGTGTGTGTGCGCGTGTGTGGGAGAGCATGTTGGAATATCTTTACATTGCTCTCCGAGGCCTAGGGAGGAAGGAAATCCTCAAAGCAATTTTAGAGCCGAAGCACTGATATGTCTGCACGATTGGTACAACTGTAGAACCCTGGCTTTGGAGACAATAACAGAAAAAAAATTAACAAAAGATGATCATTCTACGGCAGTAAAACAAATTTAACCTTAGCCCTGATAAAAATGAGTTCTAGGTTCTTGCTATCTTTCAGAAACCCCAAACTTTGCCAATCAAGTTGCTCTGAAGTCATTGTTCGTGTGAGCCTTGCCCCGGGCCCCCTCCGGCCCCCTGTTTATTCCCCCCTTCCTCTTTCTCCCAGTTTCCTGGTGACCTCCTGTGCTCTCCTTCCAAGCCAGTGTACAATACCACAAGAAGTTGGGGGAAGTTTTATCTCACATTGGCAAGGCAAAGACTCGCACCTGCCTTATAGACCTGGCTGAAGAGGGTTGGTGGTTAATGCAGAGACCGTTTTCCTTCTGTGTTTGTTCCCAGTGATATTTATCTCAAGAGGCACCATGGTACTAACTTGTTTTCTTTCAGTGTGGTACCTAACTGAAAATTTCAACAACACTTCAAGTCTAACACATGAATACAGACATCTTGAGAAAAAGATCTTGTGTCCAGGAAAACCAAAGGCAGTTTAAAGCTACAGCATACAGAGCAAACAGGTGGTCCTGGGGGCCCAAACCAGCAAGGTGGACAGCCTCTACAGAGAGCCTTGCAGGCTGTTTCATGCCTTCCATCTTTAATTTTTGATAATGGAGTGTTAGCCACTAAATGATCTGAAGCCCTGCGGTGTTAGCTTTAGAATCACAGTGCATGAAGCCTGCGCTTGCTGCAGCACGAACTGGAGTTATTGTGGGGGCTGGAGGGGGGCCAACGGGCTGCCTGAGCTAAGTAACGGAAATAGGGCAAAACATCAGCAGACTGAGTGCAGGGATATGAAAAGGTGGCATCAGCTGGACTTAGCATTGGATTTGGATATGGAACAGAAAAACTTTAGATTTCCAGCATGAGTTATAGGTTGTGCCCCAAATGAAATAGAGAAGCAGGTTTGGGGTTCAGAATATGAGTTTACTTTAGTAAAGATTGCATTTGAAATGTTTATGAGAAAGTTGGCTTGTCACTCTAAAGAGGGAGGGGTAAAATGATGAAAGAAGCAAGGCCCAGGTAGTGCCAAGCTGAACTCTGATAGCCATCAAAGGGGCTGGGAATTTCAAGCACAGGAAACAGCACAAAGGCATGAACCCTAGGTCAGGATTGGGAACTATTTGTGCCTCAGACTGGCTAGAAGGAAGAAGGAATATGCAACCGGTTAGGACTTCAGGCTGAAGGAGGATGCTTGTGTTCAGCTAACAAGTTTGAACTTCACTCAAATCTATGAAGGATTTTCAAATGGGAGATATGATTCAATTTATATTTTATAAAGGCGGTCTGGCAGTGTGGGTACCATGTTGTGTTTAGATTGGGTTTGGGGTTAAGATGTTGTCCATTAGGATAGTGCTGTTACAGTTTGTGCATAAATCACACATGAAATCAAAGGTAATTTCATCTTCTGAATCCAGTTGTATCCTGCTATCAAAGCACACAGTAGCAAAAACAATTAACAATAATAAATATCTTTAGGCATGACTATTTCAAAGCAACAGAATCTCTTAGGTAAAGAGGTGGTCCTTTAGAAAGTAAGCCTTGATAGTTTTAGATGCTCTGCCACCCCCTCTTACTCACCTGGCTCACTGGGGTGCGCTCATCCCCCGGGGCATGTTCACGTATCATCCTGCTATGCAAGGCATGGCTCTTGCATCCCTAGTACCTGTGCTGTGCTGAATGCTGTCTTTGGCCCACACGCAGATGTCTTTGTCCCGCTTGAGCACCGTGACCCCTGTCTGGTGGCTGACACAGTGTAGCAGGTCTGTGTGGTCCTGTCCAGCACTGTACAGGTCCCTACTCTTCAAGTCTTTCATCCTCACCAGGACCGCCAGGACCAAATGACCCATTTCTGGCCTCATTTTCACAAATGGCCTCTATCTACTTAGTTCATCAGGTTTCCTTGCACTTTTGTGTCTTTCTGTTAACTTTCAACTATTTAGATTCTAATTATTCAGGCTCTTTGTGTTTATATCATGTTATTGTATGAGCAAGAAAGCAGAAAGGAGAAATGATGGGAGATGAAAGGCAAATCAGTGGTGTTTATTGTTTATGCGGGGAGACTGGAGTCATCCTTAATTTCTTTCTTTGCTTCAAACCCACATCAAATCTACAAGTCCTGTTGGTTCCAATTCCAAAATAGGCCTTAAATCTGACAGCATATCATCATCTCCCCAAATTACCTGAGTGTAAATTGCTTTCACTTCTCACCTGGACCACGACAATAGCCCCCAACTTTGCCTCCCTGCCTCTGTTCTTGCTCCTCTGTTATATGTCCCCCACACAGCAGCCAGAGTTGTCTTTCTCACATGTCAATCAGATTGTGTCACTTTTCTGCTCAAGAACAAAATAAAAATAAACAAGCAAAAAACACCTCTAGAAAGTTCCTTCTATACCTAGAATGATATACCGACCCCTCACCTAGCACAAGATGCCCCCACTCCACGCCCAGTCCAGGTCCCGTTCTTTCCTTCTCTGCCTTACTCGCCAAACTTGATGCCTTTGAATTTGCGGTTTCTTTTGTGTAAACTGCCTTCAGTTTTTTACAAGTTTCTCACCTTTTCGTCATTTATGTCTCAACTCAGATGATACTTTCTCAAAGAGGCTTTTCTTGACAAGCTAGCATGGCACCCACCACCTCCCCCATGTCCCTCACTACCAAATTTTACCCGAAATTTTTGTACTACTTAACAATAATTGGTACACACACATACACAGAGCAAAAAAATGTCTATTTTTTGTTTTGGGTCTAATCAGAATTATATGTATATAGTGTTAAAAGTCAAATGATTCTATAAGAATTACTCCATTGACATAGCAGTTGCTCTGCATACAGCGGTTGCTGCATTAATGGCTCCTTTTAAAAATTCAGTTTCATATTCTTCCCTGCTTGTTTAAATCTCCTTTCCAAATGTGCAGCTATATCAACTATTCTATCAATTTTTTCATCTGGAAAAATGTCCTGATGCCTTCTGACTGTCTCCAATCTGCAATGCCATGCCTGGTGCAGAGTCATCAGGTTAGAAATTACCTTTACCACCAACACCAGGATTAGATTCTTCACTTCTGTTTGGTTTACTTATTTCATAAAGGAGGTTTGCTCCCAGACTTTGATGGGACACATTCTCAGTTTCCTGAGAAAGGATACTTGAGGAAACACATTTTTTTTGAGACCTAACATGTCTGCAAATATCCTTAATTTCCCTACTTGTTATTAAGTTTGTTAGTATACAAAATTCTAGGTCAAGAATTAGTTTTCCTTAAGGCATTTAAAGCTCTTGGTCTACTATCTTACATGTTCCAATTAAGAAGTCTAAAGTCATGAGTCATGCTTTGGGTCTGATCTGTTTTGTTTTTTTTTCTCTCTTTCTCTCTCTTGAAACTTGTAGGAGCTACCCTTTTTCTAAGACTTCAGAAATTTCTCAGCAATGTTTGTTGGTGTGGGTCTTTTCTAAAATCCATTTTACTGGGTACTCATTCAGTTCTTTCAATCTGAAGACTCATGTCCTAGAGAGTATTTTTAGAATTATTTACTTAAATTTTACTCTTGATTTTCTCTGCTCGTTCCTTTCTGAAATTCCACTTATTTGACGTTGGACATTCGTATTTTCTTATAGCTTTTCTTATCTTATCATAATTCTCTTCTCTCCTATTTTCCATCTCTTTTGCTTTATTCTCTGGGAAACTTCCTCAGTTTTATTTTCCAAACCTTACTGAGCTATATATATCTGTTATCCTACTTTTTATTTCTAAGGGCACTTTTGTTGTTGGATGTTCCTCTTTTTAAAAAATCATTGTTGTTATTTTCCAGTCTTGTGTCATATGTGCTCTATCTTCTTTCCCTGGGGATATTAATAAGAGTTTGTTTTTCTTTTTCTTGCTTTTGCCTGATCTCTGTTTCCTGCAAGTTGCTTTTCTTTGTTCATTGGGTATCTACATCTCTTTGTAGAGGCCTTCCTCAGACACAGATAATCCTCAACCATTGGCTCATATGTAAGGGTGAACACCTTAAAATTGATTGATGTCAGGTTTGATTCCCAGTCAGGGCACATGCCTGGGTTGCAGGCCATGGCCCCCAGCAACCACGCATTGATGTTTCTCTCTCTCTCTCTTTCTCCCTCCCTAAAAATAAATCAATAAATAAAATCTTTAAAAAATCTAAAAAAAAAAAGCAATCATTCCTCAGAATACTAGTGACAAATATCATTGAGTACCTATTAAAAAAAATGGATTGATGTGTAAGGACTTCTAGACCATGGTTTTTACTGTAGGGCAAATAGTCAGGGTCCTTTCCTTGAGAGACACCCAGGTGTAAGGATCTAAGTCTTTCTGCTTGGGCTGGTCACAATTCTGAATGAAGGCTCTTTGAGGATCCTGCCTGGATAGCCTGGATCCAGCAGCTAGTATTCCTGAAACCTAATGGGGAAAAGGTCTGGTGGAGGGGAGCAGAGGCAGTTGCCCCAGAATTCAGTGTGTCCCAGCATTCGGCAATCAGCAAACAGAATCTGCCCGTTTTGAGTAAGACACCCCTTCCCCAACACATTGTAGGGCTTTTCCTGCAGTCTACTTGTTTGACTCTGTGAGCGGTGAAGGGAACCTGACTGCTTCTTACGCTGATCTGTACCCAACACTCTGTATTTTTTTAGCCTTCCTTTTACTCCCTTCTCCAGAAGTACCTGGTACCAACAATTCCTGAGAGGTGGGGGCTCTGCTGGTATCAATCAATCTGATCACTTTTTGTCTTTCCTTATTGCCAACTTTGGATTCCCTTTCTTAGATCTGCTAAGCCAGTTACTAATGGTCTGGATGTCTTTTCACTTCCCATATATGTTACTGTTTTCTTATTACCTACCCTCTTTGTTCTTTGGGATTTATGCTTTCTAAAAACAATCCATTTACAGTCGCTGTGGAGGAATTTGTGGAGAAAGCAGAAGTAAATGCATCTGTTCAGTAGGCCATTTTTAAATTCATTCACACTCTCGAATGCACACCTGGTAAGTGGGAATTCTGTCTGGTTTCCTGATGCGTCCTCTAGTGCCCACAGAACCCAGAACACACTGGCTGAATGATATGAATGAGTAGCTCACTGACAGACCAACAAACTGGCCTGATTAGCTGGATTTTTCAGTGGCCTAAAAGCTGCAGTTTGAAAATGACAGCGTGGCTACATCTACAATGAGAAAGTTCTGAAAGTCAAGAGATATAGGGTTCCTGGAAAGGTAATTTCATTCTGTTGTGTATCTTTTACAATTTTTTATTAACTTTTTTGATTTTTGGTTAAGAATTTAAAAGGGAGATATGAATTGCTCTAATGGAGCACTCAGGAGGAATGTGATGGGTGTAACTAAAACCCAGTGCATGGCACCATTTCTCTTTCTTTCTTTCTTTTTATTTACTGAGCATTAACTTTTTATTCCATTTTCGTGTCTCACTCAAGCACATGCACAATGTGAATACAGTAACTTCAGATCTCTTCTGATTTCTTAATTTCCTCAGGGTTTGGTTATTCCCTGTTGTCAGGACTGCAAATTCCCAGCACAGTTTCAGCGATTCCATTTGTTCCATTAATTATGTTAATGTTTTGAATGTGAGAATGAAATGAACTCCCCTCAGATGAAAACGCCCTGGCCAGTCCAACTTTAGAGTTCCCAATGGGGGGCAAATACAACATCGTGTATGGAAAATAATGGAAAACATAGAAACAAAGGAAATTTAGGGAAGTCGTTTTTCTTTCTCAAACCAGAGCCATATTCCGTCAAGTATGCAAGTGTGTGTATATTAGTTAATTTATATGACATTTATTGAGCACTTATTGTATGTACCACACTGGGCTAAAACTGGAAACTTTCCATGCCCTGTCCGAACACTCATTCTGCACTCAATGAATTAGATTGATTTGAAATTCAGTTTTCTGTTGCTGTTTTACTCTCCAGGAGAGCTTTACTGTAGCTGTGGACATTTTTATCCCCATGTTTTGGGAAGGTGTGTAACCTTCTTGCACCCATTAAGTAGTTAGCCTCTTTGTAGATTATAAACTGAGGGTACTGTCTCCGTAATATGATAACTACAGACAAGAGTAACCCCATGCTGAAGCTAGAATTGGAACTCACTGGTCTTAAAGGTCTAGTGAGTAGCAACCTTGACTATAGACAGAGTTTAATAATTGTACACATTTAAGGAAAAGGACAGAAAAAGCCTTGCACACTGCTCTAAATAAAATCCAAAAGTATAGAAAATAATATAAAAAGATGGGAGAAGGAATTCAGGGTTATCATAGGCTTATTTATGAAGGTCTTAATGTGAAACATCTCATTGGTTAGTAATAGACACAATTTTGAAAAATTGTAAATACAGAGCTTAGAGATGTGGGTTCTGTTTAAAAACAGTCTTCAATAATCGTGATTTATTTATTGTGAGTAAGGTCTTTTTTTTTTTTCATTTTTAAGTTTGTCAAATACAATGCCTCTCAAAAGAGACGGTTATGCTTGTAATGGAACTGTAAACTTAAAACAGAAAATCTGCATATCTGAAAACATTATGCTTTTCCTTCAGAATGTCACATGTTCATTTAAAAAAGCCTGGGATCCTGGAGCTGGTTTTCTGATTGTTGTCTTGAATAACTTCTTTCCTTTTTTTCCACTTTGTTTTTGTCCTGTCACTCCTTCACCTCCTCCTTACCCTCTGCACTCAGTCTGCCGGTGAGGAAGACTGTCCTCTCAGGCAAGGACAAGTAGAAAAGGGAACAGCTCTCCCAGGAGGCAGAGTTAATGGGGGCTCTGTGAATCTTTCAGCAGGGCTTGTCAGTGATGATCCAGCCATAGAGGTCCCCTCCACAGGCTCTCTGACCTCTTGGTAAACTATTTGTTTTTCCTCATATTGATTAAAAAAAGGAAGAAGAAGAAGCCACTGGCCTTTAACTCCCTATCGACCGGCATATTGTTTTAAAAAAAATCATACACATTTAAAATCTGCCAATTCAGAAAACCCCCAATTCTTGACTTTGTTTTACTATGCAGTTCCGATAAGCCAGATTATTGATGATGTTAAAATAGAATCCCTAAAAGAAGCAATGGATGCTTCCAGACTTCCATTTTTCGAAAGAACACAAACCACAAACTTGAAAAAAAATCAGCATAATACTCCAAATGATAAACCATCTGAAATAAGAATTCTATTGAGAACCTGAAGGCTAAAAAACTTGTATCTTATTCACATTTTGACCATTAAAGGGGCCTCTCTTTTAGTATTTAAACAAACTGAAGCTATTGTTTTCCCTAGTATGAAATGCAGGGTCTATTTTTTTCTTACTTCTTAGCTTTCTAAAGTAAAATACAAGGACCCAAGGCAACTTGATCTCTTGAAAGTATGGATCTTTACAGTAGAGAGAAATCTCCAGGTTGTATACCTATTGACATTGCTTAATAAAAACATCTAGAATAATGGTGCTTCTGGTTGTGTTTCCAATAGCAATGTGATTGCAGCGCACTGTGGATTAAGTTACCGAGCCTTTGAATTCTGACCTTCTGTCTAAAACAGCTTTAGAGGTTACTTTTTTTTTCCAATTGGGAGACTGGAGGGGGGAAAAGTTAATGCTGCTTGAGGCAAGAAAAAAAAATCTATAGGTTATTAGGTTTGGTGTTTTTTTTTTAATTTCTCCCATTCTTGGCATTTCCTCTGTAACAGTACTAGAGCTTCTTGATTCAAAATACTTAAACTGTACCTCCAAATGCATAAGGGGATTTGGAGGGCATTTTCGATGTAGTTATTTTCTCAGTGAACAAATCAAGTGTTTATGATGTAATAGCTATTAAGATCAAAGCATATCACACTGAGTAACTGAAATTAAGGAATATGAAAGCGAAGAAACGGACAGGACTGTGAAATGAGTTGTGCATATAATTGCTTGTTGTGAACTCAGACCCTTAGCTTCTCCTTTTTATTATAAAGAAAAAACTTGGGGCTCTTTATAATCCCTACTTTAGGAAGATAGTTCACCTTTTTGAATAAATAATGAGAAAAAATATGTATCACCTAATTTGATCATTTCAAGTTTAAGGATTCATCAGTTTTTTCCTGTTGATAATTTAATGTACATTTATTTTTGAATCTACTAACTTGCAAATGTGTTTGTGAATAATTGTATAGTGATTATGTCTCTTCCATATTAAATATATCATATTCATATATATGATATCATATTCATATATATATATATATATCATACTTTTCTGGGTTCATTGACTTTATGGGGTATCACTTGCTCCGAAATGATGACGCAACCTGGACACTCCAGTGCCCCAATGCTCCATCTGTCTTTGGAAGTTGACTTGGGTGGTGCTGGAAAAATGCGGCTGACTCCAGGACAAATCATGGGGGGAGACATTTTTTTAAAAGCAGAATTAAGAAATCAACTGTGACATTATTTGTTAAAATAGAAGAAGACTGCATATAAAATGCCTCACACAGTGCCTGATACATAGTACGCATTCAATATATGCTCATTCCCTTCCTTCTTCTGTGAGATAATCACTGTTTCTGATGAATCTAAAAACTGTGAACTCAGCTGTCATGAAACCCGGAGAACACAAAGCAAATTTCCAGATCCTCTTACATGTACCGGGAGGTGCTGACAAGGTTGGTTTTGCCCACGGCTTAAAGAAAAAAAAGGCCAATGAGGAGACAACCTGGGTTTTCTAGGTTGATCCATGTCAACAGAAATCCATCTTACAGTGTGAAAAAGCAAAATAGCATATTGCTGAGATTAAGCATATGCTTCCAAGACTAATTATTTTCATATTTTTGGCAGAAGGTAAAAAAGTAACTCTGTTTGCCATTTTGGAAATTCATTTGATTTTAAAATAAAAAACCTGATACATCATATTTTTCTTAAAGTATCTCTACCATTCCATTCTCTTTTCTTAAAAATCTACTGTTGCTCAGACTATCGTTATTTCAAGAAGTGCTGCTTCAAGTTTCTATTAAGAATAATAATTTTTTTGTAAAAAAAATCCTATAGACAGTCATTACTGCATATGATAACAAGTGTTCCACCCTACATAAATAAATGGTCATTATTCATATGTAATAGCCAATGTGCTTATTAAGGGGACAGGAAATAGGTCATATTTCCATACTGTGTTGGTATAAAGACTATAATATTTATTAAAATAATTTTCCATGATATAGTGAATAGTTTGTAATTGCCTCTTTAAATTTACTGTTAAAAGCTACTCATGTTGGAGTTTGAATGGAAAACATTTAGCAAAATACTAGTAGACATTCAGTTTGGTGGACTTAATATCATTCTTAAAATAAATAGAGGATGTTTTAGTTGGTTGCATTTCAGCAAAAGGCTTCTGGGAGTAAGACCCTCATTGTAGGTCTCGTGCCAGTGAAAGAGTAGGTCATGGAAATGACCGCTCGAAATGCCAGCAAGGGTCGTAATGTCAGCTATCCAGGCCCCTCTCTAGGGTTCCACAAAACGGCCCGAAGTGTGATGGTGTGTCAGGAACCACGAGAGAAGAGAGCTGTCAGGGAGCAGAGAACTAGAAGCACAGTCTTCTGGAATGCTCTATTTGACTTTCCACCTTGAGCAGTTTGAATGGCAAAAAAATGAATACTTGCAGATATCATTGATTTTAATAACGTAGAAGAAATATTAATTAGGATTTTGCTTTTGAAGACAAAGCACTCATCTTGAAGTACTAATTATATTTTGCAACTTATCCGATTGCTCTCAAGACATAATCTTATAAGAGTGGTGGAAACAGAGATAAGAAATGATTTACATTGGACCAGGTAATAGTATGCATGCTTAATTCAAAAATTTTTGAAAGGTAAACACAAATAGAAGAAAAATGACTTCTGAGAACATCTTTTATTGGAAACTTCATAGCCACTGAAGAACTTTATCAATTGTCCCTGGAATGAAAGAGGGAAAGGGACATTTGTGTTTTATCCTTTGTTTTCTCAGTGTTTGTGATGTACAATTTGATCAATCAACTGTGTATTCATATTGTTTTAGAAAACTTCCAAGTTACCTTTTTGGTTGTTCTACTGACTCCTTTATATCTGCTCTTGCATTTTTTCAAAATTAGAGACATTTGTTTATTTTTGTAATCATGTCTTTATTTAAAATTCTGTGTTAATTGGAAAGCACTAACAATTTCTGTCAAAATTGCAGACATCCATGTAATCAGGCATGTATCTAGGCAGTAGCTGACTCTGTAAGATAAAACCTATTTGGAGACACAAAGATATTGTCTCTTTGAGAGCATATAAGCATTTTGTTAAAACTGACTATTTCAAGTGTTTTCCTTTTCCAGATAAATATATATAAGTGTGCATGTGTACACACACACACACACACACACACACACATATGATTATATAAGTATACAGTTTTATTTTAGTAAAGAAAAAGCATACTAGCAAATTTTTTTACTCGGATTCACATGTTAATGTGTTGAAATTTTTGCAGAAAATATCAAATAGTAATGTTTTTACCATTACCTGTCTTTACTAATGGCAAAATTTTAACAAATTTTCCTAATTTCTGTTGTGATATATATGATTTTGTTTAGGGAACACCTTGGTCCTTAAAATTTATGGTTAAGTATGTCATTATAGTTGGTAAAAATGTAGAAATAGGAATTTAACAGTACACCACAAGTTGGGTCTTACTAGTAATGGCTTACATTGGCTATTTACCAGAGAATATCTGTGATATAAGTTGTATGGTTATTATTACATATTTAATATCCAAAGTAGTAACCAATTTATGGACGGGCATGTGATTGTTTTTAACTATCTAATTCTGATTTAGGAAAGGAAATCATTTAAAAATGTTATCTATGCACATGGACATTTCTTCAGCCAATAACTAAGCTCTTTGTTACATAATTTTGACGTGTGACCTACATTATGTCAATTCGTGGTCACGTTATGTTCATGCTTTCCAAAATTCCTTCATAACTGCATGCATCATTTCTTTAATGGTATCTTCTGTTATACCAATAAAATAATTGAATTTCAATATAAACACTAATGTAATAAATTTGATTACAATGTAGGCAATTATATACAAAAGTCAGATACATTACATGATATCCCACAGCCCTCACTTCATGTAATTAGTGCCTTTTGGATTTCCCAATACAGTCTTTCATGGATCAGAGAGGTAATAATTTATGCTTTTATATCAAAAATCAATTTTAAATGATGGGAAGCATAGGTATAATGGCTTGCTGTACAGTTTCAAACAGAGTTGAATTTTTCAACCAGAACCTCAAATTTTATATTTTATGGAACTTAGAAATAAATATGATGGCAAAAGCAGTCATTGTTTGATATCATAGATTGAATTAATGTAACATTGCATTTTGTTCACAGCACTAGAAATCTCCATTATATGCTGTGTTTTATTTTCTGTATATATACTTTAGTATACTGACTTGCAGGTACTTCTGGTCTGAGAAAGTGCTGCAGTTGTAACATCACCCTATTTCTGCTGCATATATGCACAGATCCAATAGCAATCAACTGCGTTTTGACCTGGCCTCCCAAATATGGTAGATGACTAGCCCATGATGCCTTGCCACTACCATACACATGAAATCCTAGGTGAGTTTGCAGTTTAAGCTGTCTCTTAGATTGAACAAACGTTCTTTTCTGAGGAATTCAGGTTGGCATCCTTTCAGGGGGGACAAAGGGGAAATCCATACTGAATTTTGATCATTAGAAGCTTTTTGTTTTGTTTGCATCAGAATGGTGCTTTCATTTACAAATTAGCAAAGGAAAGGTAAGACTGTCTATCTGCTTAATTAGTTTATGATCTGAAAATGCATTATAAAGCCATTAAAGAAGTTATTGTGATTTTTAAAATTTTTTTTTATATCAAGACAAGAGCCTTTAAAAAAGATACTTTTTATTACTAGTAAAGAGAGCAAGTACATAGAATAGGATTATTGGTAATGACAAACCAATTTTAAGGAAAATTCAGTGGGTATAAAGATTTTGTTTTAGAGCACAAAATTGGTTTTGATGGGTGAATAGTATCAAAAATAAACATTGGTATTTGAACTGTGGCATAGGGCTGGCAAATAAAAACACATCACGTAAGTGATGCTTTCAATAAATACTTGAGATCAATAAAACGGTGGCAATTAATCTAATCACTGAAGTAATTTATTTACCTAAAACACGATAGTAACTAAGTATGTTAAACTGGAGGTCTAATTTAGTCATAATCTGAATAGCTCAACTCTCTAGGTATTATAGATTTTCACGCATAGATTGAGTTTAGTTAGAATTTTTTAAGAACCAGACTGTAAAGAAAGAGTTCTAGATAAAATAAATCTTTTCCCCAAAATTAAAAATATTAACACTGCAATATTATCCGGTTCATAGCCACAAAAGTTGTTCAGGTAAAACTTGTCATTCTAGAAATCTCTGAAGAATCATCGTCTAGGCTTCCATTGTTAAACTAGTAATAGCTTACACGTTTGCTTTTTTCTCCTCTCGTTACGTACTTAACGTGGAAATGGCCATTCTATTTTTTTTTTAATTTTCCCCAAACCTGTCAGTTGTTACATTCGGAAAACAATATTTGAAAAGCAACGCTCCCCTAAGTTTCAGGGCCTGAAAAAAGTTTTGGAAAAGTATAAGAGATAACGCGTAACTACTCCCTAAAGCTCGTAATTGGTAGCTGCTGTAGCCAGAAATGTGTTGACAGTGTCTCCGAGAAGTTCTCACACAGCTGTTTATTCTGATAGCATGGGGCGCGTTCATTTATATAATAATTTTTTTTTTTAAGCAGCAAGGTTGAGTCAGACCAATTGTTGCATTTAAACCAATAAGGTTAGGACAAGAGAATAGCTGTGGTTTGCGTTGCAAAAACAACAACAAAAAAGCCCCGAGGCTGCACGGGCAGACCTACAAGGCTGCGCAAACAAACCCGGGATGAGATTCTGCTGTTTCTTTGTCTGGGGCGCTCAGATGCTATCAGCTGCTGCTGTTTGCTGGGAGCACAGGGCTCAAGGCAGTCTCTAAACAGCACTGTGGGAGCTGATGGCTCGGAGTTTGGGGCGAGGTAGAAACTCTCCCGTGCCACTTCCGACTGTAAGCCTTCCTGTTACCGGCCACTGTGGCGGTTTTCTTTCTGGGGACCGCGTTTTCGCTCAGTCGCTCCGCAGCCCGAGCCTGCAGCAGCGGCCAGGCGGCTGTCCTCGCGGCCGGGCTCTGCCCTCCAGACGCGCTCCGCTTCCAGAAGAGCCCAGCTCTTCCGAGAGCTCCTAAAAGCCCTCCCGCGTCCTTGTCCAGGAGCAAAACTATGTCAGGAATGGAGGTTTGCTAAACCAGAAAATTCGAAGGAGCGCATTAAACTGGCGGATGCAGCAGATGTAAGCGCTGTAAGTAAGTACAAGCTGACTGTTTGAAAAATTGTAGTGACTGACAACAGCTGTCCTGTGGGCATAGCTCAAGATAACAGGAGCGCTTTTAGTATTGTTTTGTTTTCTTTTAAAATGAAAACATTAGGGCATGGGGAAGATTATGACACTTTGTACCTAGTAGTTGATGAGCCACAGGGTTCCATCACAAATGTACAATTCTTAACACCCAAATTATCTGAGCGATTAGAATCATTAACAGATAATTACAAATTAATTGTTAACAATTAGTTTGTTGCAACCTGTACCAATAAATATAATGCACAGCTATATTGGTGTAGGCAGATTACTTCATATCTCTGATGAATTGCTGCACAAACTTCAACTGTTATCGTGTGATATTGAATAAAGCGATGTGTGTATGTCTGTATAGAGATTACAGACGGCATATCTAGCCATTGCAACACAGAGACAACTTTTCCTACACACTTCAGATTGATATGAGAAAATGAGGAAGAAATTAACATTATGAAAGGACAAGAATAGGTACCACTTTTTAAGGAAGGGAATCCTTTTGCTTCCATAAACAAATTTCCCAAACATTATACTAAACAGGCTCATCTTCAAAAGATGAAATAATAAACATTTGCCAAATTAACACACTTTTCACTTATTGACACTTTATGTGACTTGAATGGACCTTGAAATTTAAAAACAAGATTCTTAAACTTTTGAATTCCCATTTAAAATATTTGCTGTTCAGAATCAGTGTATGAATTGCTAATGGGTGTATATGTCTGGGGAGGAGTTTTTGAACACA
Organism: Tonatia bakeri; assembly: GCA_004024845.1. Classification (NCBI taxonomy): domain Eukaryota; kingdom Metazoa; phylum Chordata; class Mammalia; order Chiroptera; family Phyllostomidae; genus Tonatia; species Tonatia bakeri. Next base: position 323,140 of record PVIA01000217.1, read on the forward strand.
TGTAAGCATAAAATTTGTAAGAATTCAATAAATTCAGAGCCGTCATTGACTTTAGACAAGCATTTTTATGTTTCATTTTTTTACAATGACAAGGGATATAAAAAGTTGGTGGTTAAGCACATAGTACATAGCTGTGTAGGTCTGGAATTGCGTTTTTAATGTGTCTTTCAGAGTAGTTTTGATTTCAGGCTTCTATGAGTGTTTTAGCCCACCCTTTGGATTTGAGGACATGCGTAGATGCATAGTCATGCTTTTTTTTGCATTATCAAATATTCGACTTTCTCGCCGCTGAAGTTCTCCTAAGGCCCAAAGTGTTCAGTGAGTGAACGAGCAGCATTGGAGTTTCAGCCTTGAAAACTCTTCGCGGTGACAGACGGAGAAGTGTAACTGAGCCACCGTTCAGTCTGAGTGAGCCGAAGGCAAGCCAACTGCTACATGAGTTTCATAGACATGATAAATGATTTTCTCAGAAGAAAATTTCTATTTAAATGCGATGATTTATTTTATAAGAATACACTGGAATAAGTGTTATTGGAATAACACTTGCAGTGGGAATTAAACTATTTCTTCCATTTAATCAGATATCAAAATTATTTGACATTTTAAATAAATGCTAATTTTGAAAGTACTTCTTTAAAGCTATAGGTAGAACCAGTGTCATTTAAAGACTCATTTTTGTGTTCAAAGGAACTGTATTTCATCTTTAAATGAGATACTTCAGAAAGCACTACAGTGTGTTACATTAAAATCAGTAATAGTACTAAAGCAGTCATTTTGTGGAGTCTTTGATAAAGAGGGAAATAAATGTTAACATTTGAAAGGCATCCATCCCCCTCTTGGCAGAAGTTTATTTCAGTTTTAGGTTTAAGTTTTATCAGAGCATTAAATATGGATTGAGGAGAATTTTAGCAAGAATATATTCTGATTAACAAGCAAATTTATGCCTAAGGCACAATTTTTTTCTATAAAATACATTCTGATTAGAAAATTGCCATTGTCTTTCAAATTTAGGGGCACTCAGGTTGATCTGCGGCTGGGCAGATCGAGCTTGCCTGCCAACTCTATTTATTTAGATAAGTTCAGGACTTTCACTTTGAAATTTTTTTTTAGTTTGAAAAAAGAAAGTTTAAAATTATAGTCATTTTATAAAAATTGCTTTTAGCAAGCAGAAAAACCTGTGGAAAACCCATAATTTAGACAAGTACCTACATTTTATTTGCTCTGTGCTGCTGAGATTTAGAATCCCTTTCCATTTACAGTTTACTTTTCACAGAACATTATTAACTTTTTGGCTTCATACATGATCTTCTGTCAGATGCTTTTGATTTGTAATTTAGCAAAGTATAATAAACAGTGCAAAAGTCATGAATTTTGCTCTGCATCCTGAGCTCTGTGGTAGGGAAAATGTGATAAAATGTGTACCTTAAGTCTTGTTTGATGATCTCTCAAAGCAAGTTTGCCTTCTGGAAATAATTTCTGGGGTTGAAGAGCATGGTATTAACAGATTTAATGTGGCTATTCAATGGATTGGCGAAGTACTATGTGAGGTTTAACAAAATGAGAGAGACAAATTGAACATCAACAAAAGTTACATCTGTGAAGAATTATAAATTTAATTAGAAAAAAGGCAAACTTAAAAGACCTCATTAACTAATCAGAAGTCAGAGTTACTAGTTTAGGAGCTTGAATTTACATTCTAAGAAGTTCTGCTATCTTTTTTCTCTTTGTATTTTCAGTAGCAGTATGCTACTCTGGGTATTCCATACAAAGAGTTTTAAAAAGCCTTAAAGTGAAATGACTTCATTGTAATATAAAATGAACATTTATACTGTTATGGGAAATATTTTTTTTGCACTCATAGGAGCATTTGAATTAAAAATACCAGATTAGGAGAAGACAAGAGATATTAAGTTTATGGATGTAAAGCGGAAAATATGAGCTTACTTATGCCTAACAGCATTTTTCTGAAATAATTTTTTCTCTTTTGAATGTAAATATGCCTAATTATTTCTGAAACACATTATGGTTTTAAACCTTAAAAACACAGACACTTCCAGAGATATTGCCATACATAAGAGAAAATCAACACCAATCAGAAATAGGTGTTCTTTTGAGATAAGTCATTATAAGAGAGTATGTCTCCTTACTGCACTGTAATCTTGTACTACACGTAAAAAACTAAAAGCATGTGAAGTGTAGCATTTTGTAAACTGTAACTAATTTTGTTCACATCTGTGTCTAATTGTTGTCTGCATTCGCATTCTTGAGAGTAGATTTATTTTTCCTGGACCACGATGTGGATTCAGCTGACCAGCCTAAGTGAGGATTAGTTGTTTTAAAGTTATTTTGATTAAAGAGTCATTTTTAAATACAGTAACACACAACACATGGTTTAAATAATCCTTGAGACACAAAAGAATATATCTGAAGTATACTTAATGAAACGAAGATCATGGATGTGGACTTCCAAAAACTGGAGTGTATAAAAAGTGAGTGGGGACTGGGTCAAGTCAGCAGAAAAGAATTATGTTGTGAAAGTGCATTTTTTCAGTGAGAAAAATGTGTTAGAATAATCCTTATTTTGAAGTTAATTTTAATTAACACTTTGACTTTGAAATTTAAATATGAGAGATGAAAGCTCAAATATAATCAAAATTTCCAAAGTATACAATGAATGAAAATGACATTTCCAGGATTATACTATCTAGCTAATGTTAAAGTAGGAGTGTATTTTAACACTTTTAACATTAAACAGAAAGTATGTTTTACATACTCTTGCACATAATTAAGCCAAGAGAGTTCTTAAAACTAAGTTAGTTCTCACCTATAATTTATTCCAGGTGTATAAAAGTGAAAAAAAAAGTGGGGGGAAGGAAATTTATCCTTGAGGTATATTGCTGCAGTTTCTAAGGGAGAACATTTCATCTTGTGCAAGAACGTTAATTTTAACAAAAATTGCAGAAGGCTATTATCACAAAATGACATCTATGGGCATTAAAATTAGATTTCCATTTAATGCTTAGGCATCTCTTAAAAATTATTTTTCATCCTGCACATATTATAGAGAAGCATATCTAGAAATTGCACATTACATTATACCAAGACATTTAGATTTCAACGATGCTTCATTCTTGCCCAAAATGTAGCATTAATTTAATAAATCATAATTGAAAAAGAGGAGGACTCAGTAGTAGGTATTTGGCTGGATAACTTTAATGCCATGTGAGATGCTCCGGCTCTCAACTGTTCTGCACCCCTAATTGATGTCAGTTCAGGTTGAATGAAAATGCACATCAAAGATTTGGAATTCTAAGTCATTTGGAATGTTATGCAGAATGCTCTTTACTGCTGGGGCGTCAGCCTGAGCGTGAAGCCAGCAGCCCACCTTCATCTGAGCTTCTCACCTGCTGGCAGCTGGCACTGCCTCTGGAGGATGGGCAGGGACTAGCAAAGCCTGCACACCTGTTAAATTAGTTGTTCAGTGAAGTCCCAAAATACAGATTCTTCTAGAGACAAATGACACTGACGTGCTGGCTACCTGGGATACTGAATTGATTATTCTATTATCCATTGTCTTTCCTGGTTTAAAAGATGGAAAACTGAACCTAAGCAAAGTGCTTTTTCTATTTTACCAGGCAATGAGGAATAAGCTTACACTGCATTTTAAATCAGCATGGGTAAATGAGCATGTTGCTCCATGGTGGGACTTGGAGCATGAAAACTTGCCTTTGCCATTTGTAGTCAGTCCAGCACGGCCTGGCAGTTGCCCAGAAGCTCTTTCAGTGAATGTGAGATGACAACCAGTCAATATAGGAGAAAACTCTGGTGATAAGGATAAGAAACTGTTGGGAGTCAAAGGAGTGGGCGGGAACTCCGTTTCAGCTGGCGATAGTAGCAGATGAAAGATCTTCTGAGGATGCTGGAGGATGATGGCCTGAACGACTGCTGTGAAACACACTCATTTTGCTAATAGAGATTTTTTTTTTCCAAGCACCTTTTCCAAGCTGCCTGGGCAAGGCTTTGCATGTTGATTGGGGGAGGGGTAATCCCGTTTGCAGCTGTCATAGGCCAGTGATGAATCACTATCCAGTCATTTGGCCGCCTTCCCCCCTGACCAGGGGAGGAGGAGGGTTAGACCTGCAGGAGGAAACAACAGTAGAGACCTCAACTTAAAGACAATATGCCTTTCACTGCTGCAGTATCCTCCTTTTTCTCTTTTGGTTAAAAGGGAGCATTGTGGTTCTCAGCCATGTGCTCTGTGTAATTAAGAGCTGACACCGAAGCAGAGTAACAACAGCTTCTAATTTTTTACCCCTGATCACAGGTGCAAACACCTCAAACCTGTTCAGATGTTGCTGTTTCCTCAAGTTGCAGGTAAGGATATTTTTGATATTTGACATTTTTGGAGATTACCTCTCTATGATCCATATCTATTTTGGTCTAGTATTTCTTAATTATTGCTATTAATAGCAACAGCCTGGGTTGGAAATTACTTAGCAATTTGTGTGTGTGTGTGTGTGTGTGTGTGTGTGTGTGCTTGTAAAACATTTTGAGTATGTAGAAAGGGAACAGGAGCCTGGGTTTGAAAATGAGGATGGGCTATAGTTTCTAGAGTTAGGAAAACTGTGAATGTAAAGGGAATCAAGAGAAGAGAATTAATTTTAAGCCATTTCTAGTTTGAATTCAGATTTGAGAAGTAAAAACTCACTCTAGAAGAAAAATGGTTCAGGTTAAGCTATTTTAAATCAGTTTAAGTGCAACCTCCAAATTAAAGTGACTAACATATTGACCTGGTGAGGGTGAGAAGCAAACTGTCTCAGCTTCGTAGATACAAATTATACACCCCACCACACCCATACATTTAAAATGAAGTGAATGGGTCTTAGCTTTTCAAAAACGTAAAAAAAACAAAACAAAACACAGCATCTAGGTGTGTTTTTAGTCACTTTAAATAAATCCTCTCCTCTCTCCCTTAATGTATATATACACGCATAGTTGTGCAATTGCGAACATGAGTAGGGGTTTCTGTACCTTTCATAGAACAAGTTGCCTGCTGAGTCTAAGAACTTTCAGTGGAGGCGTAACTGTCTTTATATGGGAAAACTGCACAATTCCAGCCCTGGAGTGGAAGTGCTGCTTCCCTGAGTGACAGTTGAGGTATTCCGGGTGCTAAGGCTCACAGGGCTCCCTGTACCTCGGCCTCATCCCTTTTCAATTGGGCACGCTGTGTGTAATCCACAAAGCAAACAATTGAGTTGACATCATAATGTTTTAATGCTGCGTTTGTTTCAAGGGAAACAGAGGAACAATTAAGCAGTTTGCCAGAGTAAACACATGCATCAGAACTATCTCATTCCCTGTCACTGGACTATAGGCTTCAAGTGTTTTATTTGGTTTGGAGACCCATTAAATTACAATTGGGTGGTAAATTATAGGGAAGTACTTAGTGCTAATTTATTAGATGAAACAGATTACACTAAAGAGTGATTTTATTTCTATCATATCTGTTTATACCTTTGTGTTTTCTTTTATAAAAATAGTCTTTGTTTTTTTAATGTAAAAGCGTAACTGCATTGTTTTTGAAAATTAAAATAGATGTAATTGTCTCATTAGAGCTTGTGACTTGATGAGCTATGTAAGAGAAAAAAATAGATTTTAAAGCTCCTTGTGAATGTTTGGCTGGATAGGTAAGGCAAGTGACTGACATCTTTCACGACTACGTGTTATGAAAGGATGACTGAAGGTAAAACATCAGATGAACTATTTTCAGTCCAAGAACATAGATACAGTGAGACTTTTGTGCGAATGTGTTTCACAGAAGGTGTCCTGTCGTTAGCGCATTAAATGGTGGCGTCACCAGCTTGGTGCATGTGTCCAACGGAAGGCTTCTTGTCTCTAGGTCTATGGAAATGCAGGATCTCACCAGCCCGCACAGCCGTCTGAGTGGTAGTAGTGAATCCCCCAGTGGCCCCAAGCTCGATAACTCTCATATAAATAGTAATTCCATGACTCCCAATGGCACCGAAGGTGAGTGTCTGCCTTCTCACTGTTTACTTTACACCTTGCTTCTTCATCACTGTATGCTTTGTTATTAGGTGGCTATGAGTTTGATTGTCAGATCCACAAAACTGCTGTTCTATTTCCCCTTTGGGTAATTTGACTCAGGGATCAGTACTCATCATCATTAGTTAGGAGCTGCGTGTTATTAGCTCACTATAACATTACAGAGCCTGGTTTTATTTTGCATAGATGCATATGTATGCATATTATACATATGGTGTGTGCATAACTTTTTTAACCTTTCTGTTTTACCTCCTGTTCTTCATAGCACACTATCAATTTGCATCATTTTGCTTTATGAGTAATGAAAATTTGGAATTATTTCCTTTATTTTGCTTTCCTTTTTGTCACTAAATACAACCATTGCATATGTTTAAATGTAACATTGGACCAAATTGTTTCTAAATATCAATAAAATAATTTGTGTGTCTAGTGTTTTGGGAGCTTTGGCCATTAAGTTATAAAGAAGCAGAAAAAAAGAAATTTATTTATAAATATATATATCCTCATTTGGAATGTACACAAAGTTTGCTTTATTAAAGGTTAAATAGTATACTTTAAACAGTACTATTACAATTATTTTTGTATAATTAATACATGAATATTTGCATATGTATGTTATATAAATAAAAATACCTACTTTAATCCACATATACCTAAGTCTAAGCATGTAAGTAAGACTATATGTGTTGTAAGCTGTTATTCACACTTAGGTACTAACTTTAAACATATAAAAAAAATTGTATATATATATAAGCTGTTATTCATGTTTAGGTACTGTGTATATTTTTAAAACTTTAGCATGTGGGAGACTGTTATATGGTACATTGTATTTATTTCTACCTTTGCCTATTGAAAAATTACTTCTTCACAGATGATATTTGTGCTTATTTGTTCTCTATTAAACCTCTGGACCTTGATGAACTTAGCGTAAGTTTCACTAGAAGTTCAATAAATTATTCATGTTAGAATTTCATCCATAAACAAAACCCGTAACCATCATTTTCCAATCACCATGGTGATCTTTTATCACATTTCTTAAAAATAAACAAAGCTAAGTGCCATAAAATTGTTTGATGCAGTATTCCAATATGTATTAGTGAAGGCTTTTGAAACTAGTAAATTTATAAAATTGACAATAATAGAAAAATATAAAATCGGCTGTTTTTCATGTGAGACATCTTAATTTTTATACCAACAATGATTTTTTTAACATGTCAATACAGGAATGGGCAAAAGTAGGTTTACAGTTGTTTGTATGGAAAATAATAAATAATAATACAAGAATAAACTCTTTTTCTTGTACTTACAACTGTAAATCTACTTTTGCCCACCCTTGTAGGCTGTGTTTTCTGTTTAAGTAGTTTTGTGACCAGTGTTTATGAAAAATGGCCACTGTCAAAACTAGAAACTCTGCTGACCTTTAAAAAAAAATCTCTGAATAAAGGTGACTTTTCATCTGAAACTCCTTTCTGCCCATTTTAATAGGTGATCGAAAAGAAATTTAAATTATTTAAAGGAAAACAATCTAGTATTTAAGTAGATTTTATAGAGCCAATAAAAAAGCAGGCAGTCCTTTTTCTCGCATTTGGAATTCAGGTTCAGGTAGAAGGATGGCTCATGCCCGGTGTAGCCTGGGGCATGCGCAGTCTCCCAGAGGCCCCTGGGCAGCCGGGGCCCCGTTGGCATCCCTGAGCGGGCAGCCACTGGTGGGCGCCAGAGGGGGCAGACATGTAACAGTTGTTCTCATCACTGGGAAGTTCCAATAAGATAATCACTTAAAATAACTTAAATATAAAGGAGACCAAATATGTTAAATGATTTTGCTTAATAGAATATACCGACATATTGGTAGGATTAATTTTGAAATCATAGTTAATTTTCTAATAGATGAAGAAATGAAGTAGGGGTAAGATATTTCACTTTGTCATCATTTACTTGCAGATGGTCTCCAACAGAATAGGAAGCGCAGAGTATTGAAAGTGAGCGTGTGTTGGGGACTTGCCCCTTGGATGGCTTTGCGTGAATGATGTGTGGTTTGTTTTTCAAGGGTGTGTGGAGAGGTGATATACTTCTGAGTATTTACATTTAATAGCTGATATATTCATATTCAGGAATATTTTTGTACAACTAAAATAAGTTCCAAGTAATAAAAATATATTAAATAATCATGCGCTCTGCCGAGCCATTAATTTTGGAAATACTGAGAAATTATTCCTTATCCTAAAAAAAATCTTAATTATCCTATGTCTTAGAAATAAGCTTTTTTAGATCAGTTTCAGGTAAATACCCAGTTACTCTTCTTACCCTGTTCTCGGGCATTTCTCAGGGGTCAGCTTTGCAGGGGTTGCAGTAGTTGGACAGTGAAGTTAGAAGTTGTCAGTGTAAGTGGTCCAAAAAATAAATGGAATTTTAGTCAACCTACTGGGATATTCAGTTTTATTTTAGTATGTAGTTTGACAATATGGACTTAAGCTTTCTTCACGATCCATGTTACATGCCCGTTTAGATGCAAACAGTATTAGAAAGTTCTGGGTTATTATTAAGTTTGTGAATCAATTTATCATGCTACTTACATGTTCCATAATGTGTTGGCTTCATTCCTCTCAGTCACCACTAGAGGAGTTAAGTTTAAAATTAGTGAAGTCGTAAGGTCTGGCAAGCTTCCCTGGGATATAATCATTATAGATTTTCTTATTCCTCCTTTGAAAATTTTATTTTGAAACCAGCAGTGTTTATGAACAAACCAGAAAAATGAAAAACAAGAAATTCATTACAATTTCAAAGAGCATTTAGAATATCAGTCTCCTCTCCCTAACTCCCTAACAAATATTTCTAGCCCTCTAGGCTGTGATTTATATTTAAGCGGCGTCCCTGCAGCCCAGCTGAAGCTGGTCTCCTTAATTAGGTCAACAAAACTTCCACTGAGTTTACACAGTTCTTGGCTCTGCCCACATTTGTATTGATTGTCCTCTCTCTCAGAGCCATTGTTTTACTTCCTGCCACCACTTGTCCCTATAATAAGGCTAAGAAAACACGAAAATCTCCTGTATCAAAAACCATAACTTCATCTGAAGAACAAACAAGAAGGGAATGGAATGGAGAGGCAGAGAATATTAAGTTTCTTCTTAAGGCTGCTGCCAAATTATCATAAGACTCAATGTTTGTAGGTTCTGTCCTCACAGGCTAGCGCCTATTTTCATGGTTCATCTAAGGGATAAAGACAGAAAGACACTGAGCTCCAGCCTCAGATATTGTGCTTTTTCATTTCCTAGCTGAGATGTTCTTCAATTCAAATAGTTGTTTGAATGTTTCGTATTTCAAAAGTTTCAACTCTTCATACTTTTATGTTTGATTCCAGCCCCTCTGAATTGTTATCGTTGCAGTTAATTCTTGGTTTCATCCAGCTTTTAAATCTTTGAATTATAGAACATGAATAGGTACAAATATAAAATAGCATAAGTGAATGCTTGCCGTGCATTCAGAAAAGCACCATAAAAAGTGGTATGTTTCCAAGTAAATGAATGAGCATTTTACTATTAAACAACTCAGGTTTGACCTGGAGGAGACGAAAGGGTGGTTATGAAAACCAACTGTGGCTTTTCTTTTAACTGCTTTTCCCAGTCTTCTGGGCAGTTAGTCTTCCAGGATAGAGTGGAATAGAAATTTCTTATTAGAGAGATTGATAAAGTATTTTAAAGACATGAGCCTTTTGGTGGTGATGTTTTTTTTTTTTTTTTTTAAGATAACTATTAAAGCATCCTAAGAGGATTTCCGCTGTGTGGGTGCATGTGTGGGCCTCAGTTTGGGAGAGGATCTGTGTTGGTGTCATACGTGAGAACTGGTTAGGAAATCTTCCTTCAGAGGGACTTTGGGCTGAAGCAGTAAAAGGATTTTTATTTACGGATCCAATTAAGGCCTTGTTTGCAAAGCAGTGGTTCTTTCCATCTTTTTTTTGTTTGTTTGTTTTTTGTTTTTGGTTGTCTTAAGTCCTTGGGAGCCTACGATTGGTCAGTTTATATATTACTGGGTTGAGTCTTTATTTTTGGTTGTCTGGAGGCAAGGAGTGGGGAAGAGCAAATGAGGTGTGAGCTAGCAGAAAAGCAAGCTCTAATTCTGAGTTTTTGCTATTGAAAATTTAGATTCAAATGTAAGAAACTTAAATTGGTCTTAAGGCAGATGAATGTGCCTTTAAGTGACATAAAACCAGATGCAATTGGAATCTTCCCTACAAATAGGCCTTCAGGAATTCTGATGGTAATTTAAATAGTAATTTTGAATTGATATATGAGATTTCCAAGGTGATAAGAGATATGATCTTGAATTAGGTGGCTAAATTTTCTGTATTTTAAGATGTATTTAGTTGTCTATTGTATATTTTAGGTCATGGGTTAATTCAATTATACAAATCTGTATTAACAGAAGTTATTTTAAAGTTGTTTTTATCATTTCTGCAAAGCTTAGAACACTAACAAATTATCTGAAATTGTTTTTTTCCACTGTAATTTTAATTTAGTAAAATACAGTTATATCCAATTAGAGCATTTTAAAGACATCGTATTTATAAGAAATGCGTAAACTATAGTGAATGTGTATCAAATTATAGTTTGAGGCTTTATTTGTATATTTGTGGTTAAATACCCTGTTGTCCACAGAAAAATGGTAACCTAATTTCATTGTTTACATTCTGCACATGATTTAGTTTCTGGAAGATGAAGGAACATTGTTAGTAAAGGAGTTTTCTAAGTGACATTTGCAGAGCTTGTAGCCATAGAATTAGCCTCTTATAAATAATTGTTTAGCAAAAGCCATAAAAGAATGAACAAAATAATTTCTTAGGACTTTGTTTGCCTGTATAGTATATGAGAATAATTATCACATCCCTGTTAGTAATAGAAATAATGGCTACTTTTTAAAATAACATTGCCAGTCACTATGCTGACCATTCCCCATGATTTATTTAATGAATTTTCAGAAAATTGCTGCTAAATTGCCAACATCATGGTTAAGAGACTGGGTTTGAATCCCAGCCCCATATCTAGCTGTGTGAGCTCAGGCCAGTTAGCGTCTTCTGTATGGCTGTTTTCTTATCTGTACAATGGAATAGAACTTGATCAGGCTTGCTGTGAGAGTAAAACTTGTAGCACTCTTGGAACTTACCTAGTGCTCTGTATCCATCAGATTCTAGACCATATGTAAATAACAGTCACATCCACAGTACTAGTTGCTGTTTTACACACAAGAAAACTGAATCTTGGAAAGTTAAATGCCAACTTGAAAACACATGGTTTGTAAGAGGCACCACTGGTATCTGACCTGATATTTGAATCACACTCTGTCTGAGTCCAGTACCTGGGTTTTTAAATCCCTGGGTTATTCTGTAGAGAGGATGAGACTCCCGTCAGCTGCCGATGCCTTTTCTAATACCTCCATACTAAACACCCAGTGCCTTCACTGCCGCAGGGGTGCCTTTGGGACCGGAGAGCACCATTCTCTAGCAAAGAGTGGCACTGTAACAGGAGTGGTGTCAGAGGCGTTGATGACAAAAGTACTTCAGTATAAGGACAACTCCCCAGGGTCGTTATACTCTTTAAGTTCTTGTGTGTGTGAATATGTAAGGTTGCTTCCTGGGGTCAGGCGTGCACAGCATAATGCTTCAATGGGGTGACTTTTAGGAGATTGTTTCTCACTAATGTCCAAAGTCTTAGACTTAATTATAACTCCACCAGCCATCCATCTATGTTAAAGTTCTCAGGGATTAAATAGAGATTGGAAGTCATCTCTGCTTTTCACTATAAGCCATTCTTACATGTACATGTGTACCAGAGCAGAATTACTGTGAAATTTAAAAAAGCAGTTATATAGTTTTATCACTGCTGAGATAAATATGTTCTACCTTAGAACGTACTTTTAAGTGGATGATAAATTTGGCCACAGTTCTCTGGACTTTGAGAACCAGGGGATATGAACCAAACACAGCTCTAAGATGAAGCATAAGTAGCATTTGGTGGGGGCTCCGTAGAAATAATAGTTGTCAAAGCCGACTATTGGGAACACACCTGGTCTGTTCTAGGAACAGCAAGCTGCTCAGTGTGGCTGGAAGAGAAAGAACGTCAGGGAGTGTGAGAGGTAAAGTCCGAGGAATAAACGGGGCGGCATGTGCAGTCTAGCCTGTCAGGAGTAGCTGACTGTGTCTTCCATACTGAGAATAGGAACTGCAATGCCGATGGCCTGAAACTGGGCTCAGAGTTTCTAGAGAGCTGGGGTCTTGATAAGCAAATGCCTCATGGAAACAGTTTTTACCTCCTCCCAGTAAATGATAGTCAGGAGAATCCCAGTTCTGTGGCATGCTTCCCCAGGTGGGCCAGAACTTTGGTACCAGCAGTAATACATTTCCCTTACAACATCCTGTCTTCTGGGGAAGACTTCTGCTTCCCTCCAGGGACATGCGTGAAACTTTAGTGAGTGCTGGTATTGAGGCTAATTCTTATCCCTTCAGTCCTAGATTGCTTGCTTTAAGTAATTCCTGATTTCTTATATGGTCATTGCTGCTGTGGGGTGAGCAGTACCTATAGCAGTATGTGCACCTGTGAACCTCCCTGTGTGTGTATGTGCGTGTACATGTGTGCATCGTTTCTTTGGTTACTTGGAGGTCTAAGAGTAATTCATTCTCCTCTAGCTGGCCTCAAACATACAATATTATGTAGTTGTATAGATGATCGCAAATTTTCCGTTTGCTCTTTGGGTGGAACATAGATTTTTTGTCACATAGCTGTCCTCAGTGACTGCTAATCATTGCCTTCTCAAAACTTCTGTTTGAGAAGCTAATCAAGGATTGATAGTAAGTTTTAGGACCTAAGTTATAAGTATGTAAAAGCTTGTTGTGATAATGTTCTTGGTAATTTGCTAGTTTTGCAGAATTTTCCGTTTTATTTTATTCCTCCAATATCCTGTCACACCAAAAAAAGGTAAACGAACTCTACCAAACACATTCCAAAGAGATGTTTTAATTACTCCCATAAAAACTGGAGACATTTTTTTCTTACGTAAAATGAATCCAAATCTAAAATGCTTATCTACTTTATCATTATACCTATGACTGATAAGAGGAATTTTGCATGGAAAGAATAATTTCTAGCAAAGGAAAGAATAGGAATGGAATGACTGAGTTCTTACTGTTTATTGAGCACAACATTGGTGCCCTCTGCATACCTTATTCATCTTCAAAAAACGTTAGAGTGACTTTTGAACACCTCATGTTAAAGCATTTGCATGACGACTCTGTTTATACAGCACACTGTCTGTGTTGGAGATGAGATTCAAAGGCACCTGAGGCTAATTTCGAAGCTCTCATCCTTTATACTCCAAAACACGGACTCCCCAGTGGCCCAAAAGCTTCGTTCTTACTGAAGTACTTTATCTCCCTTAAAACATTTTTATTACTTTATGTAAGATTGTGACCTAATCAAAGGAACCTCTATGGGGGGGGGGTGGCTCTCAAAAACCCTGGAATTTATTTATAAAAAATCGTGTATTTATTCTTACATATTTAAACTTTGGTCACCTTCACAGTACTCTCCATTTGATGCAATACATCTATGGAGACATTTTCCCATTGGTCAAAACAGTTTTTGAACTCAATTCTGATGCCTTTTAGTGCTTCTGCTGTTTATTGTTTCGCCTCTTCCACATCGGCAAAATGTTTCCCTTTGAGGAGTTTTCTCATCTGGGGAAACAAAAAAAAAGTTGTTGGTGAGATGGGGTGAATAGGGAAGGAAGGTGGGGCATGGAGGTCAGGCTGGTTTTGGTCAAAAACTGCTAAGCACTCAGTGCGGTGTGGGCAGGTGCGCTCGTAAGTCACCATCATGAGATGGGCAAAGGCCTTGAAAGAGTCTTCAAAAAAATTCACTAAAGCCGAATGCAACCTCTCACAACAGTGCCAGCTGGTGCACTGATACGGATGGGTTCCTGGAACACTCTCCTAGTGGGGAAGCCTGTACTACAAGGGATCGACCCTCCAGAAGATAATTCGGGGTTGTTTTAGGTCCTCCCCTCATATTTATATGTGTTTATAGAGTCTCTAGGTTTCTTAAAGGTGGGGACAGACCTGTTTACTGTTCTGTCCTCAGCATCTACCAGAAGTCATGGCAGTAATTAAGCAATCAACAAACATTTGTTGAATGAATGCTCCTTATTACTAAGCAAATAATACAATCGACTAATTACAAGAGAATAGAATCGTTAATTTTATATACAAAGCCATACCAGATTTAATACATATCAAAGCCCATTTCCAAAGATTTGAAATTGTCATTTCACAGACCAGTTCATACAGTAGCCATAGGCCGTCCATGCAGAGAGCATCTGCCATCAGCACTGCTGATGATTTCAATTCGATCTGTAGTAACTGACCTGCACTTGTCCTGAACTAATAACTGTCAAACTTAATAGTACAATATTTAGCAATGATGAAGCAACTTACCTTGGTCCAAGAAACAACTGAATGATATAAAGATCAGGCAGTTAGTATACTTAGGTTTAGTATCCTTACATGATGGTAACAAATTATGATTGGTACTATATAATAATAAGTTATGAATGAATAAATAAATTAATAAAAATAATAATAAATAATAATAAATATATATATTTATATATTAAACATATTTATGTGAACATTGCCCTGTCCAGTGCAGTTCACTTGGTTGGAGCACTGTCTGTAAATGGAGAGGTTGCCAGTTCAATCCCTGGTCAGGCACGTACCTAGGTTGTGGATTCATTCCCTGGTTTGGGTGGGTATGGAAGGCAACTGAACAGTGTTTCTCTCTTACATTAATGTTTCTTGCTTTCTCTCTCTCCCCCTTCCTCTCTCTCTAAAAGCAATTAAAAAAATGTCCTCGGGTGAGGACATAAATATATAAAATATATATAAAAGATGTGTATGTAAAAGAATGTGTATCACACTGTATATACACCATTGCATTGTCAATTTATTCAAAAAATATTATTAAGTGATTATGTCTAGAAATTTACCAAATACCATTCCTGCTAGAAGTTCATAGTCTCCTGTGACTTGCAGACCTACATTCAGATGGGTAAAATGAGGGCTGTGTTCTTCAGAGAAGGAGGGGTGCCTAATCAGGACTAAGGTGGCTGAGGATGGAGGATGGTTTCTACACCCTGATAACACTTAGAATCTTGAAGGAGGGGTAGGAAAGCATTGGGTGACAAGCCAGGAAGGAAGAGAGAGCACGAATTATTCAGCTGTAGCAAAGACATCGCAGGGCACTGTGTATATGTGTATGTTATGAGGGACTTGTGCTCAGTACACAGAGGTGGCGCTAAGGGTCCCCAAGACATGTGATGAGGGACTTCTGCTACACATTTCAGGAGTTGAGAATCAGTCCTGCAGGAGCTGGGTGACCTAAGGGCTTCTAAAGAGGAGAGTGATGAGATTGTGTCTGTGTTTCAGAAATATAAGTGGGTAGTATTTTGAAACTGTATTTAAGGGGTGGTGGGTGGTCAGAAGACTCCAGGTGAAAATTAGTGAGGGTGCTTTTTATCTGAAATATTTCTTTCACCATAAATTCATACCTGATACCTTCAGAAAAACTAGGGAATGCATATTTAATATATGAGAAAGAATGATGGCGAGAAGATGGACTCTGCACTCAGACTATTCTGGGCTAGAAAATTGCAGTTCAGCTATTTACTAACCATGTAACTGACATGTGAATTTTGGGAGGCAGCAGAGCAGCGGGTTGGGGGAAGGCTCTGATGTCAGGCTGGTAGTTCTGCCACTTACCAGTTAGTGTGACGCTGAATAGTTACAGAACCGCTCTGTGCCTCTGCTCCCTGGTCTGTAAAAGAAGATAATAACAGTCCCCACCTACAGGGCTGGTGGGGTGGTGGGTACATGGTCGGAAAAGCACTTAGTACAGTGTATCACTCCTAGGAAACTTTTCATATCCATTGGCTATTAATATCATCATCATCTCTGATCTCTGAACCTCTGCTTTTTCCATTGTAAAGTGGGGATTGCACCTTTCTCATAAGGTATTATGACAATTTTCTATCTAAAATACTAAGCACAGTCATTAGCATCTATTATATGCTCAATACATAGCAGCTATTAAATAATAGTAAATGTTATATTTTATAAAAACACATTCACTAGGACTGGCTATTGTAGTGTCACCGTGGGAGAAGAGGGTATTTCCTCTTCCTTCGAGATTCCTTCTATCACCTAATGGCCTTTACAGTTACTCTGAGTACCTTGGGTATTCAAAAAGTACTTGGGTATTCAGAAAGGACTTGCGTTATATGTCTGTGTGCTCCCGTGAGTTGGTGAAGAGGGAAGAGATGAGGAAAGGGCATCAGTTTGGTAGGTTGATTATATTTTCAGCAAGTAAACCATTTTCTCAGATATGATTGAGGATATGAGTCCAAGCCAGCTCATCTGCTTCCAATCTTGGCACGCCAGTTTTTTTTACCATCTGCTAATTTGCAACATACACTGATACACTTTTATTTGATGCTCCGGTATTCTGGGACTTCCCTATTGCAGTGTCTTTCACTGAGTGTTGAGATCTCCACCCAGAGAATAAAGGATAATAAAACCCCAGTCAGAACATGTTTGACTTTCCAGTGGTTTCATAAAAGGTATGGTAATCAGAGAAATTAAAGACTAGCCGTATGACATTCGACTAGATTTTAAACGTATTTAAGGTACAGTTTCCTCATCTTCAAAATGTGATGATTATCTTAAATATCTCATAAAATTGCCATGAGGAGCCAACCAGCTATTGCTTGGAAAGTGCTTAGCACAATGCCTGCCATGTAGTAGGTGCTCGGTAAGTGTAAACTACTTTTAAAATTCTTACTCTAACATGATAAAATTCTGCTTGAATATTGCTTATGAATATTGAATATCACCAAAAGTTGAGAATGTTATATTTCTAACTTAGGTCTTAAAATCGGAGCTTATCTTTTTATACTGTTGTACTCAGCTTCCATTATTATAACAACCTAAAAATATTTAGATCTCAGTTTGGAATTTAAATATGGGCATCTGTTAAAACTCATTGAATGACACATTCAAAATTTATGCCTTTATATATAAATTTTACTTACAGGGAAAAGCAACCATAAGCAAATATGAACTCTAGTTAATGATATGAATACTGAAGTGTTTAGGGGAAATGTCTGATGTCTGTAACTTACTTTGAAATGCATGGAAAATAAGATGGTTTTACAAGGAATAAATGTGGAAAGGAAATGGGTAACAGGTTTATAGATGTTCAGTGTAAAATTCTTTTAGCTTTTCTCTATTTAGGAAAACCTTTATAATAAAATACTGGTAAAAATGTGGACCTAAAATATTTCATGTGTCCTAAGAAGGAAACATTTATTTAGTTTTTACTGTATGCAAAGATCTACCAGATTCCAGCAGATATACAGAGAAGTATGTGGCACCATTCCTTCCTTAAGGAGCTCACAGTCTGGTTGGAAGAGAGAAGGTTTTTTGAAAATTTGGCAAAAACTAAAAGGTCATAGTATGTCAATTAAATTATGGAGACAAGGGTTTTCAATCTCTAACTTAGAGATTCCCAGGAGGTGCAGAGCCAGTACTGAAGGTCATCAATTTCTTTTGTGCAAAATCTTTGTAGGATGAGGAAATTAATAGGCCACATAGCAACTTAATTCTTCACATGTGGATATTCTGTTTGTTATGTTTTTGAAAATACGGATTTTCTTGTCTGAAAATTGGCAATAGGCTTTTTGCCATTATGCTCTTTCTCAATCAACAGATTAAAAATAGGCTTTCATTTGGTTCTGAAATATTTTGGTATTAGAAGAGGGCTTCATTCTCAAGAAGGTTAGAAGCCACTGATGCAAACAAAAGTGCTCTCAGAGTTCAGAAAAAAAGAGCTCTTCAGCTCCCTGAGGTCTGGCCAGGCTTCAAGAAGGAGATGGAATCTGAGCTGAGTGTTGGGAAATGGGTAGAATTTGAATAGGTTGAGAAGAGAAGGAATGCATTCTAAATGAAGGAGCAGTAGGAACAAAGGTAGGATAGTTCTGGAGACTGTGAAGAGACCAGTTATAGCTGAAGTAGATAAGGTTGGAAGGATCAGCTGGAGCCAAACTGGGGAGGACCCTGAATAGGAGGCTAAGGAATTTGGACTTCATCCTGGTGCCAGTAGAGAAGCCACTGAATATTTTGAGCAAGGCATTGATAGGGTGAAAGTATTTTAGGTATTAATCTGGCAGCAATTTCTAGGGTAGATTGGAGTGGGGGAGATGAGCAATATGGAGCCTCATGTAATCCACCCAGATTGTATGTGTTAGGAACCTGAGCCAGTGTGGAGAGAATGAGTATTGCAAAAAGGTAGGTGGGCTTGCATGAGATATCCCATGTACCATTTCTTTTACACAAAACAAGTCAACTAGTGTAGACCTCTGCTGTCAGTCATTGCACAGTGCTTCTCCAATATGCCACACTTCTCGTGAATAACAAGTTCAAAATTGGCTAACATTTTTGTTGCCATATATACCCTTAAGTTCAAATTTGGTTTATATGTGTTGGTTTGGTTTACATAAGGTTGTACCAGGTGTACTATTTTAAAGAGCTAATATTTTTCTACTCACTTAAGACAAAAGGAAGGCTTGAACTTTAGAATTTGGGAGAGATAACATTAATGAGCCAGACTATAGAGCCGATTTAAACATAAATGGATGCCTCATTTTCCAAATGGGAACTGACCAAAGAAAAAAACATCTGGTTTATGGATATATATAATATCTGGTTTATGTGTATATATATATGGATATATACACACATACATATATGAACTTTTAGATAAAGAGGATATAGTGAAATGGCTACTTATATTTAATTTACTAATTAAATTTTATGTTTTTAAAATAAGAAAATATAAATTTAGGAATATTGCTATTTTTACTTTCATATGATCATTTTATTCATTCTCTTCACATATGCTTTGGGTATCCTTTGCTTCTTTTTGAGTCATTTGGTGTAATTTTTAAAAACATGCATTTTCACTTCTGCCTCATTGTTTGAGAAAGAGTACTCATTCAATCTGTCCATGATATTGAAATTTTTCCAAACTATAACATAACATTACAATGGCTGTGCTCTTGTCTCACAGGTTTATATTTGTTATCTGTACGGCACAGTCGTGTGCAGTGTAGCTTTTTAATTGGTTCTTTGGGGGCTTATTTACAACAATATTTAAGATTTGCATTTGGGTGGTCATGCCACATGAATTGTAATCAAATGTCTACTTTATTTATCTCTCTTTCTGCTAATTTAGGCAGGGTTCTTTCTAAACATATTGAAATTTCCATGATCAGTTTTATTCTATGATAATGTATCTTCTCCAAGAGTACTTTGTTCAGAGTAACATAACAGGCAGGTGTTATTCCTTATATATGAGAGGCTTTACAAAAACCTGAACATAAATTGACTGAGTGATAATTTGAGAGGAATAAAACATTCCTTTATATTTGAATATATACAATTTTCTATTTTAAATTTTATTTTTCAATTGCAGTTTACATTCAATATTATTTTGTATTAGTTCCAGGTGTACAGCATAGTGGTTAGACAATCATATACTTTACAAAGTGGTCCCCCTAGTATTTCAAGTACCCACCTGGTACCATACACAGTCATTACAATATTATTGGCTATATTCCCTATGCAGTAATTTACATCCCCATGACTATTTTGTAACACCAATTTGTGCTTCTTAATCCCTTCACCTTTTTCACCCAGTCCTCCAACCACCTTCCCTTCTGGCAATCGTCAGACTGTTCTCTGTATCTATGAGTCTGTTTCTATTTTGTTTATTTTCTTCTTTAGATTCCACATATAAGTAAGAACATATGGATTTTGTCTTTTTCTGTCTGACTTATTTCACTTAGCATAATACCCTCTAGAGCCATCCATGCTGTCAGAAATGGTAAGATTTTATTATTTTTATGGCCAAGTAATGCTTCATTGTATATATATGTACCACAACTTTTTACTCACTTGTGTGTTGAATGTACTAGTCTTGCTTCCCCATCTCAGTTATTGTAAATAACAGTGTGAACATAGGGTGCATATATTCTTTTGAATTAGTGTTTTGGATGTCTTCAGGTGTATACACAGAAGTAGAATTGCTGGGTCATAAGGCAGTTCTATTTTTAATTTTTTAAGGACCCTCCATACTGTTTTCTTTTTTTATAGTGGCTGCACCAATCTGCATTCCCACCATTAGTGCAGGGGGTTCCCTTTTCTCCACATCCTTGACAACACTTGCTGTTTGTTGATTCATTGATGATAACCACTCTGACAGGTGTGAGGTGATATTTTTATTTTGCATTTTTCATTTGCATTTCTCTAATGCCTTTTGACATTGAGTGTGTACAATTTTTAATTGCCCTATGCAAAGTACCCAAGGGTATGAAGTCAGTTGTAAACTGGTTTTCAAGTCAGTTGTACATTTCACCTTCACCTGTTCCTTCAGCAAATATCGAGTTCCAAGTATCTGTTAAACCTTGTAGGTAAAATAGAACATATTCTGTGGGCATATACAAAGATGATGTTTTTCCTATGAAGAAATTTATAATATATTAAAGTGGATAATACTATACATTGTAAAATGAGGTAGAACAGGATGTATGTTCTATAGGAAATACAAACTCAGATTTGGTAGCGCAAGGAAAAGAAAAATCATCCTTGAGTAGCAGATGCAGTGGGACTTAATGAAGCAGGTGGGACTTTGGTTGAACCTTGAAGGAACTGTAGGATTTAGTTAGATAGAAATTTCGTAGAATATTTAGTGCCAGAGGGAAAGGCAGTAGCAATACTGTGGATCTGAAACACATCTAAACATCACGGTAGGCCAGTTTGGTTTCCCCATATTTAAGGACAAGTGGTCTTTATCTGTGAAATGCGGATAATAGTGCCTCACAGGAATTGTTGGACAATTAGATGTGATGATGCATTTTATAAAGATCTTGCATCCTTGTAAGTTACTAGTTGTTATACAAATACAAGGTGTATGATGGAAGAATTGGGAAATAAAACAAAGAAAAAGAAGAAGAAAAGAAAAGGTTGGTGTTAGAGGACTGTAAATACGTGATGGAGCAGTGGTACGTTAATAAATGGAGAGCCTCCTGAAGACCTTCGTGCCAGGAGCGACTCACTCAAATCTCAGCCTTGGGAAGATAAATATCTCTGCTTAAAGTAGAGAGAAAGGCAAATCTGCCAACTTGAAAGAGAAGAGATATAAAGCAATTAAGATAGTGGCTGTGAAGGTAGAAGATTCTTGCAGAAGATTAGGGTTGTAGAAACTATAGACTTGACAATAGGGTGTGGAGAAAGAAGAGCCTGGTTGAAAAGAAAACTTTCAGTCTCGGTGACAGGGCCATTACAGAGGGATGAGATGATGGTTTATGTGTTCTAGCAGGTTGAGTTTTGACCCTGGGCCAGGCCAGGGCACTGCATCACTGGGCTGTGGGGATTGGTCCCCATGACAAAGATGTGCATGTGGATAGAGGTTGGGAGTCAGCTCCAGGAAGGTGATTTTTAAATGTCTAGGGTGAGGAAAGAAATGATTGTGAGAGAAAATTCAAACAGGTAAGAGGGAGGTGGGATTATAGAACCACAGAGAAGGGAAGAAAATCCAGAGAAATAGATGTATAAAGAAAAAGATAAATATTACTGTGTTGTGCTGATCGACAATAATAAGAGTGTCAAAGAAAGGCCTATTGTACCGAAGAGAGAAGGAACATCAGGATTGAGAAAAGTTTGGGGAATGAGGAAATGTCC
This sequence comes from Tonatia bakeri, assembly GCA_004024845.1. NCBI lineage: Eukaryota > Metazoa > Chordata > Mammalia > Chiroptera > Phyllostomidae > Tonatia > Tonatia bakeri. Next base: position 345,041 of record PVIA01000217.1, read on the forward strand.
TTTCAGCAAAATAGCAGCTATAAAGGAATGATGTGAAGTATTAACAGGAGAGTAGATGAAAATTTGAAACGCATTTGCAGGAAACTTGGTGATGAAAGAAGGGAGGGAAGTATCATGGTGGAGAGAAGGTTTTTAAAAATTAGGAGCAACCTATTTTTGTACATAGAAGGGAAATAGCCTCTTAAAATGGATGGTCAAGGATGTTGAGACACCAAATAACGAAGTAATGAGTATTGTTGCAAAAAGGTGTGAAAGTGGCAGCAAGGGTCAAGGTGCAAAGGTTAACCCTGCTAATAGAAAAGTAACCTCCCCTGAGATTAACGAGTAGGACACAGAATTGTTGAGGAGGATAACTGAAAGATTTAATGCAGCTTCAACCTTCTAAATAAAATTGCCGGCGATGGCAAATAAGGCGTATGGGGCAGGAGCTTGAGAGAGGTGGAAAAGACTCAGTGGAAACCATTTCAGGCACAAAAAATGGAAAAGGGGGCTGTCAAGCAACAGGATGACTCAAAAATATGTAGAAGCATGAATATCAGTCGAGTTGGTCAGCATGCGAATTGAGACCTCTCTTTCCCGTGTTCAACCACGGAGAGCAGGAGGAGACAACAAGAGACGGCCGGCCCGGGGATAATCACTTGGCAAAACAGGTGCTTGGAAAAGTGAGACCACACAGGATTCTAGGGTGGGCGCTCCGGTTCCAGGCTGGGCTGCTGCACTGGGAGCAGAAGAACGAGTAGGGGTTGGAAAGGTGGGAAGTTCTGATGAGAAAGTCTGACCTAAGTGAGCAAATAAAAAAGGTAAAAGGTGACGTTTGTTGGCAGTGATGCAGTTCTAGACAGTGGTGTTATTGGGCCATTCAATAACCAAAGTGGAACGAAGGTGCTTTGCACTGAGACAGAGGATATGAAGGGATCATAAAGAAGAGCAGAGGGTGGGGGACCGAGTTTTTGAAGTCCTTGAGCATTACGGTGGGACACAAAATAGAGAGAAGACCGAGTGTGTGCCAAAAAAAGGCAAGCGGTACTGTGAAAGTTTGAAAGGTTTTGAGATGAAGTTAATAGCCTGGGGAGGACTGCTGCTCACCCAGGCTGGTGCATCTTGGGGGAAACCTTCCTGACAACGAGGCTCTCAGTCCAGCAGGCAGAGCTGCCTCTCGGGGGTGAACTTGCTTTAACTGTTCTCTTAACCTCAGTGAGAAATAACTAACCATATGGACTGAACACTTGTCTCCTCTGCCCAGCCTCTCATCTTCCTGAAGATTGTGTATATGGCTACAACATTCGAAGTGTAACCAGAAGTTGCTTCGTGAGCAGAGTCACAGTGTGAGGGGTTAGTTGGATGATCGTTGTAGCTAATGTCACCTGCTCCAGTGGTCTGATAGGTCTGCCCTCATTTAAGCTCATGGTAAAGGAAGACAGGCATCTCTTTTCATGGACCACGTGCAGTATACTCACCTCTAACAGTGCTAGAGAGAAATGCTCACACTTCCCCCAATTCACCTGCCAGCCCATTTCTTCAGAAAGAATAGGTACTGACTGTAATGACCAAGGTACAAGTTTTCTGAATCCTGGTTTAGTGCTGCCTGCTTAAGTGACATCCAGGTTCCCTTGACTTGGGTTTGGCTGTCCTGAGGCAATGGCCTCACAGTTGATGAGGTCGCTTAACTTTAGATCCTTTTAATTTGCTTTTTAAAAGTAATCTTAACATTAATGCGAATGTCCTAATAGATTTTGTCCCATAAGAAACACTTTGATGATGGAGTGGCTCTGAAAGCAGGCACTCTGGACCGAGTACAGCGCTAGATGACCAAGAAGCATTTATCTTTTTCACCCTCTTATGCGTGTGTTTCTACCCACTTACAGGGGAGGAGGCTGAGACATGCAGACATTGAATAACTTCTCCAGGTTTGCACTGTTACTAGCAGAGCTAGGCTGAAATTCAGATGATAGCTAATTCCAAAGCTGATGCTTTTAATTTTTTATTCAGTATTTTTTCCCTAGGACTTACTTTTCCCCAGGAGAAGGCATTCAGTGAGGCAGAAATAGAATACCTGTACTACTAATGATGATGATAAATATAGTTTCAGCTTCTGCTTCAGACCAGGTACTGTGCATAAATTTTATGATTATTGCATTCCTGTAATGTAGGTATCATTTTTAAATTTTATCCATGAGATCATTAAAGTGGAAGAGATCAAATAGTTTTCAGAAAGTCTTAAATAACTAGATTCTCTGAGTCCCAAACCAAAGTGCCAAGGCATCGACAGATGGAAGTTCCAGCACTTGTGGAGAGTTGAGTCCAGTACAGCTCAGCTGGAATTCATGGCTGAGTGAAGGAGTGTGTGTTTGGGGGCGGGGGCAGGGGCACGGGAGCGAGGGGTTAGGGATATTAAAGGAGCAAAGCAGAATTCTGAAGTGTCAGATAGAATCTTGTGGCTATAGGAAAAAAATGGACTCGAGTTAGGGCAACAGAGAATAAAAAATGCTGTTTTCTAATAGACTGAAGTCATGCATTGAAGGAGAAGAAAGAATCCTATAGTGATTTGGAGGAGAACAGATCATTCACAGATTTTTTTCTTTTCAGATAGATGGCTTAGATGGGATAATTGTTCACAGATGTGACAGTAGCTTAAGTCTCTAAGGGAAAAAAATCAGTTGGTGGTGTTTTTAAATTCAAAGCCTTGGGGGGGTGGTCTGCCGTGTCATCCACAGCATGTCAAACCGTGGTGGCGCTAGCTAGTGGGGGTGGGTAAAGTTTTGGTGGCCGGGGATTAATTCTGGTCTTTTTAACTTTCCAGTGATCGTCTGCTTGGCAACAACTATGCCAGAAGTGGTCTCTGTTCCTCTGGCTTTCATTCAGAAACTAGTTTACATCACAATAAATCACCAGTCTCTTTAGCATCAGGTCCCTGGTGATTAAGTATTCTCTTACAGTCCCTGATAACATCATGACTGTCCTGATAGTTACTTTATGTACATCCTCTTCTCTTCAACAGTGAGCCTTTTAAAAATTGGATTCATTAGGAAAAGGGAGTCTTTATCCCTTACTGTGTAGATGGGTGTATTTGAACAATGGAAAAAAGGCAGTGTGCTTGGGGCCGAAAAGAAAAAGTATCCTTTTCCTTTCCTTCCTTTTCTTTCTGCCTATTTTTAATGGAATTTCAAGTATAATTGAATGTGTCTCTTGGGAGTGAAAGCTACATTTGATTAAGCCAGTCGTATCAGCATAGCTGAGGTAGGTTTTAGGGGACAGGAATGGCAGTTTTGATATGGTCTGGCTTTCACCAAGTCACTTTATGGCCCCATCGACAGAATCACAGACCTTAGGTTTGGCAAGCACTTAGAAGTAATCTGGGCTAACATCCCACGCGATGGAAAATTTATTCTTCACCTTCTTTCCAAGACAGCTCAGCTTCTGCTGAGATCTGGCCTGGAGGTTCACTCCCTGGAAGTGCGAGCACACCGGCACAGCAAGGGCTGCCCGTGTGCTCTGTGACCGACGGCGGTGTTTGTGATCAGTGACTTCAGGTCTCTTCGGCACAGACAGAGGGAGCTGGTTATGATTATGCCTCCTGAAGACAGTGGTGTGGCGCCTCAGCCACCTTGCTCTGACATCGGGAAGTGCTCCTCATTGCCATTCCTTCAAGCCTGGGAACCAAAAACATCCAAAACTAAATCCCACTTCTGCCCCTTCCTGTGTGACTTTGGGCAAATTCCTAACCCCTCTGGTTTCATTTTTTTGCATGGGAAACAAGAAGATGATATCTAATAGGGAGTTTGTGAGTTGCGCTCTGAGACCTGCTTGTAGAATTGTTTGAAAGGGTTAATCATAACATCAGTAGAGAACCTGGCACTTAGTAGGTGCTTTACAAGGCCTGTACTCTGTGGTCCTGTCTTATCTTTTGCTAGGCATGTGGTGTGTGATTCTGAGTTCAGAATTCCAATGGTCATCTGTCCAGTACAGAATGAAACAGAGCTATTGCTTTATGTGTGCATTGTATGAGTTTAATATGGCATTTTGTGTCTTTTGAAGGAGGGCGAGACAGGCTGTGGACAACTGAGTAGGGAACTTAGGAACTGTGCACTAGCAGAGGTGGGTCTGCTTTCCCAAATCTATGGCCCCGTGGTGGTTTTGAAGAGCAAGATCATTAGGTGGCCTGGAGGCGTGAAGGGAGAAGGGAGGGAAATACAGGCTTATGTCAGAATTTATTAGCATCAGCTAAGAATTCTAACCCAAAACAAGTGGTGGAAAGTGAAAACTTCACTTACACTATTGTTTGGTCTACATTAAAACAAGCAGCTGGAATGATTCCTATTAGTCTCACTGGTTTTATTTTTCAACTCTGTTTAGAAACAGTCTAAATAATTAATTTTTTGAAAGTGACTATCTGTTGCAACTATTTATAATGCCTATTTTAAAACTACTCAGTATGCACTAGTAAAAATTTCAAAGGCCCAGAGGGGTGAGTTCTTTCTTTGCCTGTTGTTTATAAGAGATTGGCATGAAGAGCAGGGAAAGCTACGTTTTCTCCATCGCCCTTCCCCATGCCACAGTGTGTTTACTTTGTGAGGGAAGCATCCCCTGTTATTCTCTTCTTAGGGCCTTCACTTTGGAAAATACATTATTGACTTTTAGGTAGCTACTAAGATATCGCACTCTTTCTGAAAACCTGTTAATGGGGATGGATAACTTCCGTAAAGCAGTCCAGGCAGATTCTGATACAGCACTTCGCTAGCAGTTTCTAGGGAAGATGCTAAAGCTCTCTTCCTTTTAAAATAACCGAAAACTGGGGAGAATGGCTAATGTTCTGCAGTGCTCCGGCCTCTCTGTTTGGTGGGAGTGCAGTGATGCCATCGCTGTGTCAGTAGAGTGGGCGGCTTCAAGAGCCTGGAGCATAAATCTCAAGGTTTTCATTTTACAGCCCCAAGGGACTTTATCAAAGATCATATGTGTTTTCCACAAACTGACTGCTATCAGTATTATTTGGGAATAGAAAACATTTCTGCTTCATTTACATTTAGTGTGTTTTTGATATTAAATGTACCTCAGATACTGACAAAGTGGCTGTCAGATATGGCTGGGTGGTAATAATAACCCATTAAATTGAGCCCTCTGCCATTCGGCCATGCTGGATGACTGAGAAAGTGTGTGTGTGTGTGTGTGTGTGTGTTGCACACACACGCACCTACCTTTGAGCACTATGACACCTGTTGGCATTACTTCCCACTCCTTCAAGTCTTGTTATTCTATCATTTGAAGTCTTTGGCCAGATGGCTACAAACCCATTGTAATTTCACATCCACACTGTGCAAATTTTGAGATAAGTTTTTTATTAATAAGCAGTTCAGTAAATATATTAGGAAACAGTGAATTTAACTACTTTTAGTTTAAAGCACTTCTTTTACAAGGTAACTTGTCACAATAGATTGTTTCCTTAGGGAGAAAATATTTAATATGCAAATATTTTTAAAAGATTCTAGATTCTGTTAGGAATATTAACCTGAATTATATTTAAATACAAAGAGACTGGTTTTGAAAGTAATTCTCTATGTAACTACTTTGAATGTTATATCTTTTCTACAATATCTTTACAGATAACTATTAATTGGATATATGATATATGTTGTTTATTTTTTTAGTTAAAACAGAGCCAATGAGCAGCAGTGAAATAGTTTCAACAACAGCAGACGGGTCTTTAGACAATTTCTCAGGTTCAGGTAAGGAAGAAGTATTAGATTTTTATGTTAATAAAAACATAATTTTTCCCAGTGTATTTATATATTCAAATATGTATACACATGTGTGTATATGCATGGTATGGTGTATATATATATATATCTATGTACAATATATCATATAAATAATACAGGTTTTCTCAGAGTCACATATTTGCAATTCTGATGTGTTTATTTAGTATGATAAAGTGTTTGCTGGAAATGTTGGTATCCTATAAAGGAGGTAAAATCAAAAGGGATTTTGCTTTTTTTGTGTGTCTTCTACTAAATTATCTTTATTATGTTAATGGTCCCTTTCCTTTTTGTCTCATTTGTATGATTTTTCCAGTCATGTAGACTTCTTGTTTTGTAAAGGAATTCCATGGTTTTAAGTAATACACACTGAAGTGTTGTTAAAAGAACATCTTATCTGCAACTCCAGAAACATGCAAGAGATACACTGTGTATGTATATACATGTATAGATAAAAAGAGAATAGAAGATAGAGCTAATGTACTAAAATGTTGGCATTTAGGGAATTTGAGTAAAGGATATTGGAAGTTTTCCCACTTTTCTTGCAGCTTTTCTGGAGGTGTCAAATTATGTCAGAATGAACAATTGCAAAATGAGAAGCATTCGTGGATTGAGCCTCCACCCGTTTCTGTGGGTGGCTGGGCTGCAGCTGCCTGTGCTCCCTGTGAAACCCACATGCCCCATTTTTGTGTCTCCGACATAGTTCGTGGCAGACAGTATGCGCTCACAAGGTTTACTGAAGGGATGGTGGTTTATGAATAAGAGGAGAAAGTGGACACACTGAAGAGAAAAATGTCTTTCAGGTACATATAATGAAAGGGGAAGCAGAGAAGGCAATTTGAAAGAGGGCTATTGGGTTGAGGAGGCATTGAGAAGTTCTGGGGGTTTTGCGGCCAACATAAATTTTCCAGAGGTAGGGGCTCGAGGTGTAGGCAAAACAGGGATAATTGGAGAGAAGTTCCTGGTGGGACCTCAGTGGTTTAAACCCCAAACAGAAGTGAACAGCCTAGAAAAGGAACAACTGTTCCATGGAAACATCAGGGAGCACAAATGGAGAGTATGGAGATGAGACTGAAGTACAGGAGGAGGCAATACATTGAGGGAACTGCTGCCTGATTTCTCTGCTCAAAACCCTCAGTGGCTCCCATCCATCTCTGAGTGAAAGCTGAGTTCTTAGCCTGAAAGCTCCATCAGGCCTTATTGCCTGCCTCCCTTGCTTTGTGCTCTTCCTCCAACATGCCAGTGGGTGTGGGAAGGTGACAGACATGCTTCCAACTAGGGCCTTTGCAGTGGCAGCCCTTCTGCATGAACTGACCCCCTCACCACCTTTAAGTCTGAGCTCAAATCTCACTTTCTCCATGAAGCCCACCTTGACTTTCTAATCCGTGTTGGAAAACTCACTACAAACTTCCAGTCTCTTTAACATGCTGAATTTCCCCCACCCACACACCATAGCATTTAGACTCCTTTGCCAACCACAAAGTCTGTGCAGAAGGTCTCTAGCCATGAAAAATAGAGATGTTTATTGAAGAAGTTACAAGATACAAGAAACATTGTACATAGGGCAGTGACACCTCAGTCCCCTTCAAAGTAGGCACCATAGAACCTCACACAGTTCTCCAGAATGCCGTCAATTGCCCCATTGTATTTTCCTGAATCTCATGGACAATATGAAAGCTTTTCCCTTTCAAAGGTGATTTTAATTTGGGAAAACCAGAAGTTGCAGGGTGCCAAATCTGGGCTGTAGTAGAGCTGAGTCACCTGGGTCATTTGATGTTTTGCCAAAAACCTCTGCACCAGACATGAGGCATGAGCAGGTGCATTATCGTGATGAAGCTGCCAATCACCAGTTGCCCATAGCTACATCTTTCTGAATCATCTGAATGGTTTCTGTGGAGGAATATTCAAGCTTAATGCAAAATCTGATGCACATTTGTTGTTCTACTTGCTCATTTTGAATGCCACACAGTACACATGCTCACTTAATGGCATCTACTGCCCCCACTGACTAGTACAGTGAAGTCATCATTGTTCACACCTGCGCATTCCAGTCCACTCTCCTTGGCTGCCAGGTTTCATCAATGTCATGCAAACCATTCTCATTATATTAACAATGCCTGGACTTTTTCTGGACAGAGTTCATATATCATTTCCTTGTGCATTAGGTTTATATTGTTCTCTCATCCTTACCAAAATATAAGTTAGTCAGGGCAGGGATTTTGTCTTCTTTCATTCATCCCCAACACCTGAAAAGTACTCGGTCCTCAAATATTGCTAAGAGAAGTAATAAATACGTGAATAAATGAATGAATGAATGAATGCTTCTACTTTATTCTGACTCAAAATGAGAGTAATAGGCTTGTGAGCTTGAAGAGTTGGAGACAATCAAAATAGTGCTGCAGAACTGCTTGATGTGGCTTGGTTGGAGTGTCATCCCATGACCAAAAGGTTGCAGGGTCAATCCCTGGTCAGGGCATGAACAGGAGGCAATTAGTTGATGTTTCTTTCTCTACCTTCCTCTCTCTCTAAAAACAATGAAAAAAATGTCCTTGGGTGAGGATAAAAAAATTAAAAAGAAATAAATGCTGTGAGGACTTGGGAAGCACGAGGCTGCTTGGGAGCATAAAGGGGGATTGGCAGTAGAGCTGAAGGTCCAAACAAATATGAAACCAGTGAGTGTCAACTCTTTGTGGTAGAGCAGTTTCTCTCTGCAAGGCTTAGCTGCTGAGGAGAGACATTTGTGTTGATCCAGGGTTGAGGGTTTCTAGGTAGGGCATGGAAGAATATGGAGAGAAGAGAATTTAAAGTGTCAGTAAAGGAGTGATTGAAAATAGTGACTCATGAATCCAGGAGAGGTAGAAAGAAGGTGAAGGCAGAGGTAATATGTTGTGAGAAGATGAGGACATCAGGGGTCCTGCGTCTCTTGATGAGGTTAGAGAACCGGTGGGATGGGAACGCAGGCATGAACATTCTGGGGAGAGAGGATGTTCCTTCCTTAATCTCAAAACCCAGTAAGGCCTTCACCACATGCTTCTGCAGTTCGTTCTCTGTACTTCCCTTCCTCAGCCTTTGTCACTAGTTTTAGAATTAGTTTTCATTGTCCTTGTGAGAATGGGGGTTCTCTTTGCCTTGTTTACGTTTACAGTCCCAGTGGACGTCACAGAATCAAGTACATGCATGATGGTCAGTAAATGTTTCTTAAGTAAACAAATAATTCAGTCATTGCTGTTGTGAAATGAAAAAAAAAGGTGCAGGGTGTGATGTTGTGCCTGATGGTCGACATATGCAGCCAGAGCTGAAGGACTTGTCAGGGGAGATGGCCAAAATACTCAATTTTTGATAAATGTGAGGCAGTGTTCAGGAAATGGGTCATCGTGGAAGTGATAAGTCATGGGTCTCAGAGCACGAAGGGTGTTATGGGGGAGCAGAAAAGCAGTGGTTTGGAAGAAGCAGCAATGAGGGTGTGTCTTCAGCTCTTTGTGGTGCCTAGAATCTGAGAGAAGGAGCAGCCTCTACTTGGAAAAGACATGCAGGAGAAACGCGGGCCTCAGAGAAAGGTGCGCAGAGAGTCTGATGGAAAGACTGAACTTGCAGAGGATCTTCTTTCCCGTAGAGCACAGGTGGCAAGCACAGGCCTGCAGGTAGAATCCGGCCCTCCACCTTGTTTTATCCGGCCTGGCACCTTGTTGCTACCCGGCGGCAGCACCAAGCTCTTGCTTAACTGTTACGGAGTAGTTACATTTATACAGTCCTAAAATTACATTTGGCCCTTTGAAGGCAACCTCAAGGCTGATGTGGCCCCAGGTGAAAATGAGTTTGACACCCCTGCCATAGATTGATTCTCTGTTGGACACAGAGGAAAGGATTGGGTGAGCTGGGGGACTGGATAAAGGTATAAGAAGCTTGGAGCACCATGGGGGTGAACATTCTTTCCATGTCCTTCATTTTTCCCCTGTCCTGTCCTGCCCTGCCCTTCTCTTTTTTTCTTCTCTTTTCTCTTCCCCCCCCCTCCCTCCGTCCCTTCCTTCTTTGAGTAAAAATGCAGAAACCATGGCATGCTGGAGAGCCTGTGAGCAGGACTTAGTGTCTCTACAGAAAGCAGAGGCCACTGAAAGCAGTGCCCAAGCATTTAACTCTGAGACGGCCTTTGCCTCGGTGATCAGCACTCCTGTTTTCTTCTCCACGATGGCTTAAATGTTTACATCCTATTATGGGTGTCTGGAGGAAAGAGCTGGGATAAAAAAGAAATAGAGTCATTCTGACATTTGTAATGGCTCTCCCTACCTCTGGCCTTCTAGGAACCCTGGAATTTTAAAGCGGTACGGAGGCAGGAGTCTCACTTTCCCAGAAAAATCACCAGATATCCTGATGTGGGGACCTGGAAAAGAGGGAATGGTTTTCTAAAGCATGTGACTGAGTTAAAAATCGCAAGGTTGATTATTATGTTTTTAAAATATAGTGATGTTCTGGTAATTTATACTATTTACGAATAAAAAGGAACACTTTAAGAATTTAAATGTTAAGAACAATTGGGCTTGAAAATAATGTGTTTTTAGGGATTGCAAAATGTCTTCGCCTGCTGCTTCTGGCATTTCCATAGAGCCTAAATGTGTTATTAATTTGTTTTTTAAAAAAAGCCAGCTGATGATATTAATCACACAAAGTTGATGTCTGGTGGTATTTGGAACCTGGAAATAGAAACATGATTACTTCTAGAGGGGAAAAAAGACACTATGTGTGGCACATACAGTTTTTTTTAATTTTTAAAACTGATTTTAAAAATGTAACTTTTTGGGTCTGATTCCTATATTCAACAATTATGTACTGAGCACCTATTGTATGCCCAGCAATGTCCAGGCAGTGGGACATAGTGAAGAAATGTAGACAAGGTCCCTGCCCTCAGGGGGCTTCCATTCCTGGGAGAGAAACAGAGAGTGACAAGTAAGTGGTAGTGGAAGGAAACAGTGAAGGAAACAAAAGCAGAACAAACGATATAGTAAAGAGCAGAATCTAGTAAAGAGATGGAGGTCTCAGAGGGAGGGGCCCTCTGGGAAGAGGGCATCAGAGAGCAAGTCTTAGTGAAGTAAGGGAATAAGTTCAGGTTAATCTAAATGTAATAGGAGGGTAAAAAGAGGGCTTGGAGATAAGGGAAGGCGGTGGAGTATGGTTGCCACACTCTCTAATTTATGTTTTTAAGAGATTACTGTTTGTTGGGTGGAAGGTGCTCTATGGGACAAGAGGAGGCAGAGGGTAATAGAAGCAGGGAGATTAGTCTTTCCCTGGCTTTGAAGAAAGAGAACTGTGTTAGCCCACGTCCTTCTTACAAGGGCCACCAAGTCAGGGTTAATGTGCCAGGATTCTGTTAGGGAAAAGGAGTGAGGAGAGAGAAGGGAGTGGGGGGAGGGGGCGTGTCCGAACTGCCATCCTCTGGTGGCTGCGGTGTCGGTGATTGGAACAGAGCAGAAGACAGGAAGAGAGATGTTGCCAGATTTAGACTGTATTTTGAAGGGAGAGCTGACTTGATTTCTAATAAAAAAGGGTCTAAGGGGAAGAGAAGAACCAAAACTTATTTTAGGCTTTGGACCTAATAGTTCAGCAGAATAACGAGACGGGATCCCCAGGAAGCAGTGAACTGAGAACTTGCTGGTTTTGAGATTTCTACTGACATTTCAAGCTTGGGAATATTTTTATCTTGGTTCTCCTCTCCCTTCCTACAACAAGGTTTGGGGAGCATCTTCAACTGATATGTTAGAAGCAGGAAAAAGAACGGAACAGTAATAGAAAACAAATGTGCTAAAATAGAGAGGTATTAGTGGTCCACATGTTCCCCGGGGCTCTAACGTGTGGAACTTGGAGTTTACTAACGGTAAGAAAACCACTTTATTTACCTTGACAGATGAGCTGGAAGCATTCTTTTTGCTTTAGGTTATTCCGGTTCCCCCAAATTAAAATTCATCTAAATTTCTAGGTTATTGTTTAAAAATGTAAAGGTCTTTTAAGCAATTAAGAGGATAAAATATTTGAGGTACACTGTGGAAGATTCTTGACTTCAAGCCACGCAGAGATTACAGGGCTTTGAATTTAGAGAAAGCCCAAAAGATCCAGCATTAAATACTCAACAATTTTAGATCCACATAGTTAGGAAAGTAGCAACTAGACATTAAGCACTATAGGTTCTTAGTCACAGTCATTTCATGAGAATACTATTTAGTCCAATTCTTCTTGCCAAAGAGCTGAGTCAAGTTTCTTATGCATGTTTATTAATAAGTTAAAATAATTTAACCATTCTTCAAGTCATTATGGTTTTTAAAAAATCTACTTTGCTTATGACCTAAATCTCACATTTTCATTGAACAAATACTGTTTATTGATTACTCACCACATGCCAGGCCCTATCAGGCACTGAGTCAAAAAGTAGGAGGTCCTTGGCCCCAGAAGCTGATGGTTAGCTGAGAAATCTAACACCCATAGGCTACGTATGCTGACTGCGATGCAATGTGGTAAGTGCTACATTGCCAGTGTTGATAACATTTCAAGAAAGTACAGAGAAGGAAGCCATTATTGTAAAGAGACAGTGATGTTTTAGCCCCAAAGGAGGAGGGTTTGTCAGGCAGAGGAAAGAAGAGCATTACAAGGCAGAGGGTCTGGTATGAAGAACAACTGAGACAGACATGAAAATTCAGGACACGTATGGGGAGGCTCTGGAACACTAAACCCAGGGAAGGGTGGAAGCTTGCAGCTCCTTGTGTACTCTGCCAAGGATTTGGAATGTTTCCTAGGGATAATGTGAGCTCAGTGGAGAGATTGCAAGCTGGAGAATAATCATGGAGAAGTTTCCATTTAAGATAGATCACTGTGCCGGTAGTAGTAGTGGGAGTCAAAGGGCAATGGCTGGAACTCAGGGGCAGAAGCTAGTGGGCTGGTGTGCTCATCCAAGTGAGACACACACAGCACCTGAGCTGGGAAGGGAGAGACGGGCTGGAGGGTGCCAGAAGTGCAATAGATGATTTCTCCATTTGGGACAGGTGACTTGAGAGTCATGAAATAGAGGGGGGGAAACAAGGTGATTTTGAGATATCTAGTTTCTAAGTACACTGTCAAGAGGTAGTTTCTTTTGATGAAAAGAGTCAGGCAGAAATACCAGCTTTCTCATTTAATCACTTGAATGTGGTACTTAATTTATATTCCCATATGTAAACAGGGGCAAAGAATCTTGCTTTTAAGCATTTTGCTAAACAGATGGTGACGCTGTTCATTGGGTAGAATTAAAAATGCAGAAGGAAGGGCAAATTTGGGATGAAGATGGTAGTCATCTGCGTATCTGAGATAGTAAACATTCACTACACAAACACTGTGTTCTGTACTTTATGTTGATTATTTCATTTAGTCTTCACAGCACTCCTGTAGGTAGTATTATTGCCCTGATTTTACGTGAGGGCATATCAAGGATGAGAGGGAACAAATCTCCTAAGACCAAGTAGAAAAGTTTTTACTTGAATCTGAGCTGAAATTAAATTCTGACTCCAGAATACAAGGGGGGACCTCCCAAAAAGCCGAAATTATATTCTGGAGGGTGGTCCCCTTGTAGTACGTTTTCTTGGCTTGGTGGGTGTTCTAGGAAACTATCTGTATTAGTGTACTAGCTGCTGCTGTTGTGAGAGGCTGCGTTTGGCTTCAGTGAATTTTTTTGAAGACTCTTTCAATGTGTTTACCCATTGTGTGATGGGTGGTTTATGAGGGCACCTGCCCACACCATGCTGAGTGTTCAACAGTTTTTGACCAAAATAAGCATGGCCCCCATGCCCCACCCTTCCTGTTCACCCCATCTCACCCCGAGTTATGTTTTTTTATTTCCCTGGATGAAAAAGTTCCTCAAGGGGAGACATCTTGCTGACGTGGAAGATGTGAAACAAAAAAATGACAAAAGCACTAAAAGGCATCAAAACTGACGGATTCAAAAACTGTTTTGAGCAGTGGAAAAAAGTCTTGATAGGTGTATTATACCAAATGGAGAGTACCTTGAAGGTCACCGAAGTTTAAATATGTAAGAATAAATACAAAATTCTTTAATAAATAAATTCTGAGGTTTTTGGAGTCCTCTTTTGTGTGTGTGTACCACAATTTGCAGCCTCTCAAATCTCTTTTTTCATGTGTACACATATATACTATGTGTTTAATCTAAATCAAAGTTTCATGGAACTTACTATACTCTGTAATAACCCTGATATCTTCTATTTTATTATTCTAAATGAAAAAAAAAATGTTGGGTATAACCTATTAAGTTGAGTTATTGGTCCTGACCCACACTTTGAAAAATACAGGGATAGAAATAGAAAAGAATAAAATGGATTTCTGTGGTTTCCATCACCAGGTGGCGTTCAGTTTTTGTTATTGTAGTAGTTTCATTTTTTAAAGCTTATCTTTAACTATGACTGAGCAAGAAAAATAAGACTCCTCCAGCAACTCTGTGGGATAAATCTACTTTGCCCTTGGTCTTTGTTTAGTCTTAGAAAAGGTTGCAGTCACAGATAACCTTGGCAAATGGTAGTCCTTGTGGTCCAAATGTTCTCTCACTAATCCCTCCCTTCTATAAAGTGCAATATTTGACTAATTCTCCTAAGGTTATTTGTGTGTCACCTCCCTCCATGTGACAGGACTTGTCTTTGTGTCTGTAGCATCTAGTCAATGGCTGGAACAGAGCAGTGACTCAACATGTGCCAAAAGACAGAGGGGCACCCGCTGAGGTGGCCTGGCATTTCTTCAGTATGGACTCTGTCTCTGCAGGACTAATGGCCAGGTGGCTGGAGTCTGGCAGCTGGAAAGAGAAGTGCCAGTCCAGACCTGCCCTGCTGTGCGTGGACTGGGCCCGCTGGTGTTACAAGGAAAGGGTTATGCATAGACTTTGCAAGTCTAGTTTGATTCCACTACTGTTCTCCCAAACACAGGGTTGAAAATTAAATTTGTGAAGCATTAATGTACTGATGCAACATCATAAAAAATACATACAACTTTGAGAACATGGAACTTTATGGTTTTTTTTAATTGAGCTTTTTGGGGTGACATTGGTTAATAAAGAGTTATATGGGTTTCTGGTGCACAATTCTATAGTACATCATCTGTGTGTTGTGTTGTGTGTTCACCACCCCAAGTAGTCTCCTTCCATCACCCCTTTACACTCTTCTGCCTTCTCCCATACTCCTTAAGGGTTTTAATGTAGAATACAGTTAAAAATAATAGATCCTGTGAAGAGAGAGATTATTAGTGAAGAAAATGACCATATTACATTTTGTACCCAAAGAATGTATATCTTAGGCAGGTAGAGGAGAGGGAGCATTTGAGGAAAAAAACTTCACATATGCATATGTCTGTGTATGTATAAATGCCAATTGGTATGGATACATATGTGCACAGATAGACCAAAATAGCCTGTTTACAGGGAATGAAGCTGAAAACTACCCTTTTAAGGCCTGATGCTTGCAAGAATGATTTTTGCTTCTTTCGTTTATAATGAACATAAAAGAACATTTGATAGGAGAGTTTAGTGCATTTCTGAGACAGATGAATTAAATGTATGTGACTGAAAAGAAAGAAATTCTGCTCAAGTGCTTAAATGACCTCTTTCAAAAAACAACCTACTTGGACACTGAAGTTGAACACCAGTAGCTGAGGGCAGAGGAACACGGACCTCAGCGCAAGAAAAAACAGGCTTAGCTTGCAATTTGAGAAGTTTAAGATAGTTATAGGGATGCATTTATTTTTACTAAAAAACATTGCTAAATCAGAGCAAGCAAATGAAGACCTGTCCTATTTCTGCTCACTGGAGAGAAGATTAGACTGTGTTTCTTGGTAATCCAGCCTCAGGTGTGTGTTCCCGTGGAGCAGAAACAATAGGCCAGGTGACCTTCCGGGTCCTACCCAGCCCTGAGATCCACTTCTCCCCTTTCCACATCGTTCCAAACAGTAGCTGGGACTCCTTGTACTCTCCAAGTACTGCCACTGAAAGGACCATCCCAGCATGCTGACAAGTGTTTTAAGACATTGTGACTGTGTTTTCTAAGAGTTTATTTAAAATTCAAACTAGTTTCCATAGGCTTCTTAATACAGTTGAACTTTCTATTAGATTGACTGTGTGAAATTCCCATTTCGTTGCAGGTTAGAAAGGTCTTTATGGTCAGCCTATAGTTTGAACTATATCCTTGCTTGATCCATATTTTTTATCTTGCTCTGATTATTGTGCATTATTTTTTTTTCTAGCAATTGGGAGCAGTAGCTTCAGCCCAAGACCAGCTCACCAGTTCTCCCCACCACAGATCTATCCTTCCAAGTAAGATGTATTTTCTCTTAACAAGCAGCTTTTCTGAGTAGTCTTTTACCTTATTTCCAGTCATGTCTTGTGCCCATGTGTCACATCTTAATTTAAAAACAAGTGCACTTCATAGAGACTTAAATGTATTTACACAAATTTATTTGGGGCCTCTCCTAGTAGAGATTGAAGGATCTCAGCACTTTTATTCTATTTTTGAATGTTATACTTTAAGACACAGACTGTAACTGGAATTTGTGATATGCTTGTGAATCAGTTTCCTTGCATGTTTCCATCTAATGCATGGGCTTTCATTTTCTGTCATTTCTGACAAATAGCAGAGCATACCCACATATTCTCCCTACCCCTTCCTCACAAACTATGGCTGCATATGGGCAAACACAGTTCACCACAGGAATGCAACAAGCGACAGCCTACGCCACCTACCCACAGCCTGGACAGCCGTACGGAATTTCCTCCTATGGTGAGTAAGGCAGCTGTGTCTTCTAGTAGTGTCATTATCTAGTGGGCGTCCCCAAGTGGCACTGAGACTGTCATCTTGGGCCACTTAGCAAGTGTCGTCACCTTTTGTGTCTATGTTGGTAATGTGATTGTTTCAAATGGACATTGTGAGTGACTGCTGGCTACTTGTCTTAAAGTCAGAGGTGGCAAATAGATGGCATGGGTCATATGCCCTCTCGCTTTCATGTTATTCCATTTATATCTCAACTCTTAATTGGCCATTTGAGCACTTGGCTCTAGAATCCCAAGTATTTTGGTGCATATTTGTGATAAAACTGTGAATGAATTCTTGTGGGGTAGAGATTCATTTCCTATTTATCAGATGCCTGGCCGTGATTAGGGAAGGACAAGTGGAATTCAACAAACCCTTGCTCTAAACTTGAGGGTGATAGTATTATCAAATTTCGGCATTATCAACCATTAGGAAAAGTGATCTACATATCTCGACTTGGGCTGCACTTTAAAGAGGCAAATCAGGAAACATTTCCAGCTCACCTCCCCATTTGTTCCTTCCCACCTGGAGATTATCTTTATCTTGGTGTAATTTAACTCAGTTGTTACAGGGTCAATACCTGAAAATTAAAAATAAATCAAACAAAACCTCAACATTTAGTTTTAAAAAAACTCTAGAATTTCAAAATACCCTTTCTTCAATTGAATTGCAATTCTTTTTCTAAACAAATTGCAACCCATTTGAAAAGAAAAATATAAATTATTAATATTTTATTAAGAAAAAATAAAACCTTATTTAAAAAAGCATATAACTTTTGGAGGAAATAACTGGTAGAATAAGTAATTCTGTGCTTACTGCACAGAATTATATTTTGTGATCAATATTCTGGTTATGTTTCTGTTGCTATTGTTTTGTAATATTCTTTTCTGCAGTATAGTGAAAGAAATGTTTTTCTTTAAGTATTTCATTAATAATTACAAGGTAAATCACTTCATTTCTTTCATTTTCTATCTTTCCCCCAAGCCAAATCAGCCATATATAAATTTCTTATAAAATATATAGAAGTTAACATCTAAATTGTCTATATATGACTTCACCCTTTATAGTTTTATTTCAGAACTATCTGAACAGAATAGAATCTAGCTAAATGATTTTAAACCAGACTTTAAAAACAGCCATGAAATGGACTTTCTAGAATTGTCTTTTATTTTCATAACTTGCACCCAAGGTTTCTCAAACTAATATTAGATATAAATCAAATTTATCTAAAATTTACTTTTGAACTACTATTTTGCTAAAAGGGGAAAGAGGATCTATGATTTGAATTATATATTTTAATTCTATAATGTGAGTCAAGGATTCCACATTTTATATTCTTAACATTTACTGTCAGCTGGTTATTTGAAGTCTCAGTACAGACAGCACTAGCGTACTGCAGACCTGCCAGCGCTGCTGCGGGCAGGTGCTGTTCCCGCTACTGCCGTGGCTGCCACTCTCACAGCCCCTCTCCTGTTCATCCAGTCCTGCCAGGGCCCATTGCCCTGTAACTGTAACTGAATTAGTCAGTGCAGCTGGACTGTGTGGTAGGAGCTCCTCCAGTTCTAAACCATTAGCAAATGTCCCTGTTGTCTGAAATAGTGGTTCCAGGTGGGTGAGATGAGCAGAATGTCTGAGATTATGATCAGAACTAATAGAGTAAGGATAGGAAATTTAATCCTCACCATCCTCACCATGACAGGTGAGGATGGGGGAGGTGGTCAGAGTAAGTCTGTGAAAAAGGGCTTTGATCCCTGGGCTTTCCATGCTTATAAATCTTCTGGGAATAATTCCCAGTTCTTATCACTTTCCTGATCACCTTCTTTCTTCTGTTTTTGGACCTTGAATACAAGCTGATGCCCCTGGGGCTTCTGCCCAGGCGCTGTTTTTCATCTGGGTCAGTGCACTAAAAATATGGCAGCCCGCATAGCTCCATTGGCTCTCACCTTATACCCTTTCAGACCACACGGCTGCTTCTTCCTTCTCTCTCAGCCAACCATTATTTTAAATGCTGTACCCAGAACTTCCTGTGTGACCTCAGATTCAGCCCCTCCTATGATGTGCCACTTTTGCCAGTTCCCCCATATCTATTACCTTCTTTCAGCTGCCATCTTTAGTCAGGGCAAGAGTTCTTGTGATGCACACACATCCAGGGTGGGCATCCACCTCTCCTATGTCACAAGTCACTGTGTGCTCTTAAAGTCCCATAAACCTTTTGCTCTGGGTGGCAGCCCTCTCCATTCAAGAAAGGCACCGCTATTACCTTGCCTTTGTTATGCAAAGTATCCTAAACCGTATCATCCACTCCCCATTCCCCTAATCAAGGGATATGGGGATTTTCTCTTATTTTCAGGGGACTCTCCCACTGTACCCCATTACAATTAGAGGTGGCTCTCTCAGCCAAGAATCAGAGATTCTTCTATTGCCTTAGGAAAGTTCACTAACCTCATTCTACTGATGAACATCCCCTAAAATGGAGATAAACAGTGAGACTGCTGTGTATTCTAGATCCCACAGATATCATCTATCTAAAATGCAAAGTAAAATTATTCAAAAATGTGAGTTCCCTTGGCAGACTTTTTTCTCCCCTCCCTCTGTGGGAGTTAAAGGACAATTGTTAACTTTCCTGACTGTCTTTAATTATGGTCCAGGGCTGAGCACTGCATAAAAACCCTGCCAGACATGAGCCCTAAAATTAGGATGTCAGCCTGGAGCTTTAGGAAGTTCTTGGAGGCCACAGATACCTTATTTATGTTACAATATGATAAAAAGAATGTATACTTTAGGCTACACTTAAAACAATTCTATTTGAATTGTAATAACTATGAATGGTGCCAAGTGGGCACTAGATTTATCAGAGTGATCACTTCATAAGTTGTATAAATGTCTAATCACAGGATTGTATATCTAAAACTAATATATTGTACATCAACTATAACTGAAAAATAGAAAAAATTATAAAAAATTTTTTAAGTATACAACTTAGTAAAGTCAATTGATTAGTGACCTTAAAAATTATATTTGAATAAATACTTGGAACTACAAGGGACAAAATGGCAACTGCTAGGCAACTTGTTTGTAAATCATTCTGTTGTTCTACGGGATTCAGTTCTTGATATCCTGCTGTGTGTGTGTGTGTGTGTGTGTGTGTGTGTGCGCGCGCGCGCGCGCGCGCGCTTACTTCCAGCTAGGGTCTTCCTTGCTTGTGTTGCTTAATTCCGTGCCCAAAATTGCTCCCTCTGACTTCAAAATAAGTGTGTACTAAAAACATCCTTGTGGTAGAAAGAGTAAGGAAAAAAGAAAAAAGAAAGAAAAACAATGCTGTGAGACTAGAGATTCTAATTAATCACTTTTTTAGTAAAAGGGATTTTAATTCTGATATTAATCAACATAATAACTTTTAGAATAATTTAAAGCTTAGTCATGACCATTTCTTGATTATAGAGGAGATGATCTTAAACTCTTATAAAACAACAAAACCAAGTGCAAAAGTCATGTCACTGGAGTTCACTTTTATAGAAAATGGAATTCAGAAAAGCGTTAAGAAAGAACAATGTGAATAAGCATCAAATCTGTGATAATCCTGTTTTTTTTTAAGTGAAGTTATAGTTTAGGGTATTTCACTCTAAGCATATCTACACTTGGTTATTGAGAGAGCATTGGGAAGCGTTTGTGACAAATAGTTGTGGAAATGTATTTTGTATATTTGTCAGCTTTTGAAAATGAACAGATAGATAAGCTGTCACTAACTGATTTAGGTGCATTGTGGGCAGGCATCAAAACTGAAGGTGGATTGTCCCAGTCCCAGTCACCTGGACAGACAGGATTTGTCAGCTACGGCACCAGCTTTGGTACCCCTCAGCCTGGGCAGGCACCGTACAGCTACCAGATGCAAGGTCTGTATACGCACTGACGTGCTCTCTTCCTTAACCCTGTAGACCAGTAGGTACTTTTATAAACTATAATATGCTATATTTTGTGTAAAATTGAAATATAATATGTGTTATATATACATAAAGAAGCTGAAAGAATGTAGGAACTGTTAGCAGTTATTAATCATGTTTGTGTTCTTAGCAGATGGAGCAGTGGTAGAAAGGAGACTTTTTTTATAAACATACACATATGTAACATTTATATAATATATGTTACATTTATCAAATATGTTATAAAACTTACCTCACTACCCCACCTTCCTCCCTCTCATAAAGTCCATGAATGGACTCTATTTTTCATTTCCTGTAATACACCATTCAATCCATTGCTATCTACTTTTCATCCACTGCCATTGCCCTGAGATTGCTCTGTCTTGCTTGCCAAAGGACGACCCCCGCCCCCGCCACTTTTTGGCTCTTTTCTTATTTAACTCATTAGCAGCATTTGATCCCACTGACCCAATCTCCCTCTTTGGCCTCACCTCTCACCACATCTACCCTCACACACTGTGGCCCAGCAGGTAGTTTCTAAAGTCGAGCTGATGTGATATGGAAAGAGTGGATGTTGGTGGATAGTGGATTGGGTTTAGAGGCAAGATACTTGGTTCTACTTTTGCTCTTACCTACTCTCCTGGCCTACATTTGCACATTTAATATATCAAAAAATTCTTTGTGAAATTGAAGTGTTCTGCCTTGGCTTCTTGTGATATATGCTAAGAACGCAGGTCTTAGCATGGCCAATGAACCTTTCTAAAAGGGCTGCATTTCCTCATTTTCATTATCATAGCTCTAGAAATAGAGTAGGTGATAGGTGTTGACTAAATAATCTACCAAAGACCAAGAGATTAAATTGACAGCCACTCAATGGATCTTCAAGGACCAGCCCCTGGGTCCTGATTTTGAGGCTGTAGACCAAACATAGTGTAGGTACCTGTCCGTGGCCTCCTCTTACCAATCCAGAATGAGATGAGTACAGTGAATGTCAAGTTAAGCATTTAGACACTTGGGGGTTGATAGTAAATCTTATGTTGGTTAAATCAAATATTAATTTTAAGGTATGGGACTTGTACTCTCTCTTCTATTTTTTCATTTCATTCTGTTAGTAATTCATGACTATTATATTTTGCCAAATTTTTGATCCAGGAAGGGTTAGGGGGAAAACTTGTCCCGTCCCCCAGAGAGTTTGAAAAATATTACACTTGAGAGTCATTTTTATCTTTCTGTCCTCAAATCAAAGCTTATGCAGCAGAAACAGTTCTAAGAGGCCTAACCAGCTACGAGAGTATAAATCATGGTGTTAGAATAGAGAGAAAATAGCAGTGGAAGAAAAAAAAGTAAAGGTAATTTAAAGGGGAAAAATCTATTTTGAAAAAGAAATAAGGACATTTGTAGCATCAAATACAGGATTGCTTTTCTACCCACAGGTTTCATTGCATCCGGGCTCATTGGACATTGAATTAAAGCTCTTTTGTGTTTTCGTGCAGCCCTTTGTTGAATGGCCTTTCCAGAGGGATTTCAGAGCTTATTTTCTGTGACTGGGTTAATATTGCAGTTGGGTGTTTCTATAATGACACTTCACTTAATTTTAGATTATTGGATATAATATGATTTCCACATATCAACACAGATAATATGCTATTAACTTGAAGTTTAACTGGCCGATATAATGATGGGTAATTATATACTATATACTATAGATTCCTTATGGCCAAATTTGGATAAATAATTAGATGCCACTTAATATGCATTTCTTAAATATTAAATGCATGGCAAAAAATGCTTCAGCACTATTAAATGATTTTGTGTGTCCCATTGTGGGAATCTATTGATATTTGAGAGTCTTTTCAATACATCTTTTTTAAAATATAAAAATTTCTATAATTTCTAAGATTACTTTTATAAAATTCTCCAGATTCAGTTATTTTTAATTAATAATGGTGATTTTTTTGTTGTTTATGTCAATCTTATCTTGTACTAATACTAAAAGGCATAAAGTAAAACCTCAGGGACTAGGAAATGGCTTTCATCTTTGCTGCAAGATTGCTAGAAATGTCTATTTCTCCTTTATCTCTTTCATATGATTAATAGAAGATTAGTACTTAAGTTCAACTGAGAAAGACAAAATGTTTTTGTTCCTAGACAACCGTAGAGTTCATCCCAACAAAGGGAAATGTTTATTAGTTTTTGACATCTTCCTGCTCCCAGGTCAGTCTGTGTTTCTGGGAGAAGTTTTCATATGGTGTGAAGAGGTCTTTTCTCACACACCATTGACAAACCTCATGCAAATAAGTTGGTGGAACGGGTGAGTGTGGATGGACAAAGTGGGCCTGGAGACCCCTGGGTCACTCTGCTGATAGTATAGATAGTGTTTTCAGGACTGCTCACCAATCAAAGGGCACTGACAGCGAGCTTGAAGCAGAAGGGGTGAGAGTGTGTGTGGAGGTGTGAGCACTTGTGCCCATACATACACATACTATGGGCAGGTGAGCCACTTAGTAAAAAGTGCTTCAGCCTCTGAATGTGTGGCGAGTTTCACAGAATACCTACCCGGATTGTCATAAGCAAGTTTTCTTCTCCTTTTATGTAAAGAGGCATCTGACTCAAAAGCAAGCTTTTAGTTGCAGTTTTTAAAAAAGGTTAAGTCCCAGACCTACTGCTAGCATCACCTTCCCTTTACCCCCAGCTGATATGGCATGAGTAGAGTTCCATCCACCACAGAGGCGGGGTCATATGAAGAAAATGAAATTGTATTTACCAGTCTGTTTGAGGTAAAGAAGTGCAAAAGATTTCACACACACACACACACAAAAAAAAAAAACAATGAAAATTAAGTCGAGTCTCTTAACTGGTTAAGCTTCAGCTTTGAAGAAAACCCAGCTCTCCAGAGTAACTTAGTGCTGTTGATCCCAGATATTTGCAGGTAGAAACCACCTTTAATTGTATTTGCATCTCCACTCTCTAGTAGCATGTCTAAAATTTACAAGTGTTTGTTGGAAGTGGAGAGTCCTGTGCCACAATGACAGAAATTAAGATTCGTAAGGACTCTAGTTCTCTTCATCTGGAGAAATGAATTTGGGTGTCAGCAGGATAAAAATCCTGGTCAGTTTATTTTCATGGGATATTCAAAGCATTCTCCCCCTGTGCTCATACTAGTCGGTGCAGTGGAGCTGATTGGAGCCTTCCCAGCATCAGGGTGGAGGCTTAGAATTCCTTTCTGAGTGTTTTATTGCCCTGGAATGGCAGTGATGGTACGGGAACTTTCTGTCATTCTGCACCAACAAGGGGTCAGGGTTTGCCATGATACATGGGAGGGGCTACACAGATGCACACGTCCGAGACCCAGAGGGCTCTGGAAACCCCATGTTGTTTATTTTCCTTCAGGCTTTATTGCTCTTGCTTAGAGAAGGCAATAACACAAATTCTAACTCCCTCTTTGTGCACAATGTTGTTTCTTCTGTTAAAGAGATTGGGGTTCCAGCCAGTGAGGAGAGACCATAAATTAAGGGTGGAGGTTTGCTAATGGGGCTTGGAAGGGTGTTCAACTCCACAGCGATCTATACCACACTTACCGAGGGCCTCTTATGATGTGGGAGTGATCTATAATAATGATCTAATAAGGGACACTACCTGCACCTCCTTTGAGCTGCCTGTCTATAACTTTTCCAAAATAGAAAGGAAATGTGTCAGTTTACCAGTCATTTAGAACCTCAGAACTGCATAGCAAAATGCACTGTTAAAGATTTTCGTTAACTCTAGAAACGATGTTTTTCCAAAGAGAAAATACAAAGTTCAAAATACAGGGTTTAAGAAAATGGATATTAAACATTTTTTCATAATCTGCTATGATCAAGTGTTGGAGTTTTGCGCTTGCTGGTGTAAGGCGGCAGGACAGATGGAGAAGAGCCGCTACTGCAGTCAGCTCTGATGTTCGGATTTTTTCCTTGATTGCTCTGCCACTCTACTCACACCTATATTTTGGTTTGGTTTTCTTGTATTCCAGAATTTTTTTTTTGTAAGTTGGTTTTTTCCATCCCAGCTCTGTTAGCATCATGTGGCATTTCAAGGGACAAGTGCTGGAAGTTGTATGGAAATCTTTTGTGGTCCAGTTATACCAATAATTAATCAGTGATTAATACCAATACTATTGTGTATATGAGTTGTTGTTTTTTATTTAAAATATATAGAAATCGATCAAGAAAGATAAATGTAAAGGCTTCGCAATCTTTACTACCCATGTTTAAAATTCCCTTTCGAGTCTAGAAGCTGTTACTGAGATGAAAAGGAAAACTTGGTCATTTAAAATCCTCCTAATAAGAAAGTGGGAAACTTTGGTTTTCAGTAGCCCATCTGGCCTGCAGAGGCTTTTCCCCAGGGAGCTACTCGAACTTCTGCCACATAGATCGTGCCTGATGATGGACACAGCCCATGGCAAAGAGGCCAGGAAGGAAAGCAAATGGGCTTCTGTGCAAATCCACGAGGGACAGATAGCATCCTACTTGCCCAGTGAGTGCTCGAAAACGCTCTACAGCATGGGAAGTACAGACAGGCCCCAGCAGGCTCCAGCATTCTTAGGGTGGCTGGGATTCTGGTTCTTAATGTGGGCCCTTGTTCTCTGTGAAGTAGACCTTTGACCTCCACATTACCTTTTTATTTTGTTAAGTTTTTTGAAGTTATAGCTGGGCCACGTTCTCCAGGTTAAATCACACACAAAACTTGGACTTCACATTTTCAATCATGTTATAAATCAACATAGACTGGGCTCTTAACTGTAAAAATATAGTAGAGATTTATTTTCAGAGGTGGGTAAATTTTTAAACTACAGTCACTTAGCACTGATAGAACTGGGTGACTCACCCAGGGTCTTCTACCACGACTGTTTCTCATTTGTTACGGTTGACAAGACCACCACCCTTTCTCTGTAGGGACCCCTACAATTAAGTTACAAGAAAGCAGAATCTTTGTGATACACTATCCCTGGGTGACTGTATGTAATTTACTTTTAAAATTATGTACTACCCTAAAAAGAGAGGAACAATGAACACATCTTTCAGAAATGAAATAGCTTGATTCTAAATTTATTTACTCACTTTCTCAGGTGTTCTTGTCTCTACCCATTGTGTGTCTGTGATGTTCATGTAACCAAAAATTAACACCAGTTTCCATACTATATAGTTCACTTGCAGTGTTACTGAATATGAAAATCTAGAAGGTAGATCGGGCACGGTCGAATGAAAAACACTGACCTGGAAGTGGAGACCATGGTCATTTCCTAACCGAGTGTCCTTGGACAAGGAAATCACCGTTCTCTCTGCTTATTGTATTATAAATGTAATATAAAAATATAGGATGTTATTGCATTCTGAATTTGAAATCTTTCACATGTAAGCAATATTCTTGTGTTCACTATCACACCCACCATAGGCTAATATCTGAGCTAACAGAGCTGGTAGTCCATACCTATACCATAAGGTCCATGTTCTGTTAGCATGCCCCTGTGGTATACGGGTGTGAACTCCTTGTATCATCTCTGGTGTCAATGGTACTCATATCTAAGATCAGTGAGATTTTTATGAACTGTCTAAAATCCATGACGTGTAATCAGTTTAAAAGTTCATTTGATTTAAAACTCCGCTGGATTTTATTTCTGGAGATTCAGAAATGTTTTAAATCCTTCCAGTAAATACTTCTAGGTCCTGCATTTAATTTTCTTCATATAATTTAAATCTAAAGTTGGGATTAGAATCTAGGTTTTTTTAAAAAATAAGCCTTTATACACCCTGTAGTTTAAAAAAAAAAAAAACAGCAAAGTATGTGTCCTCTAGATAAAATCTGAGAAATAAGCTCAATTATTATTTGATTGTTTTTCCTCTCCCTACTCTTCTTTTTCACTGACCAAATAAGGAAGTTGAGAGAATTTTTTCTCTCCTGATGTCTGTTGGCCTTCAAGTCACCTTTTCAAACTTCCTACTGCCACCACACACACACACACACACACACACACACACACACACACACACGAGTTATGGAAAGCCTGCCTTCTACACCCAATTCTTTATGGGAGCCATATCCTCACTGGACCCTCCTGTCACCTCGCCCACTGGGTTGCAATTCCCAAACACCAGCACAGAGCACATCACCAGGAAATGGAGAGACGGAGACCTGATAACATCATTTGAATTCCTAGATCCAGCCTTGCTCTATGCAACTTTAGACTTTCGAAATTTATAAGCCAATAAATTCTTCTTTTAAATTTAAAAGAAAAAAAGAAAGAAGAAATTCTCCAACCCCAGTTCTGTCTCCCACTTGAGCCTAGATGAAATCCTTTGAGGGCCCGCGTCAGACAGTTTATCCTTCTCTGTGTGAGGCAGCAGGATAAATATAACACAGAAATTTAAGGAATTTATGATCAGGAGGAAAATAAGACTAATGAGTGCTTGCTTAGTATTATTCCAATGAAGAGATAAATTACACAGTATCAGTTATAATTGAGCTGAAGTTCCCAGAAGGTGAAACTGGTGCACAGAGGAATAGTCGGGGAAAGCTTATTGGCAAGACAGGCCCTGAGCCAGACCTTGAAAGAAGGGAAATGGGGACTGAGAGAGAGAAGCACTAAATTAGAGGAGCAAGAATGAGTAAGGTGAGTTTCCGGGACAGCAGTCCCCATCCTGAGCTAACAGAGGGGCTGTGGGGAAGCCTCAGGGAAGAGCATGGCCAGCATATTCTTCTCCCTGTGTCGTCATCCCAACTCTCCACCCCAAACCCTGTATGCAGACCCATTGATGTAAACATACCGATCCTTGCACTCATAATAGCTCTCCCCCCATCCCACCCCTCTAATCCTTCAAAGGAAAATAAGAATCGTAACATTTCCTGTGTCCCTATATACTCCTAGCGGTATACTCAGCATTCAGATTTGGGGGGGTTTTCAAGTAAAGAATGCCATTTCTTATCCTGACCTGTTATTCTTTCCTTAAGCACATTCACCAAGAGACTTCTGTCACCCACCTTTAGTCCCACCGCACCACCTACTTCCCTGTAAGCTTTTTACTGTCTGAGTTTTGGGTAGTTTCTGCTCACCCCTGCCAGAATGTACTTCTTGTCCTTTTCTGGGCATGGTTGTGTCTTCCTTTCCACCCTAACCAGGTGGTGTCAGTTCATTCACTGAGCAGCCCCATGTCCAGGCTCACGGTGCCTACATGGATGACGCACGCAGATGTTTCTTTGTGTTGTCTTCTTGAGCGTGTGCGCTTGAACTTTCCTCAAGGGAAGGTGTCGTGACACCTGCTCCTTTGGGTCTGCAACACCGTCTTGAGTCGTGGTTGGGCCTGTGGAGACTGCTGGTGGGTGCTGTCAACTGAACTAACTTGAAAGGGGTTTTTCATGATATATTTAATCTGCCATTCAGAAGATAAATGTTCTCTGCTTTAATAAGAGGGCAATGGAATGAAAAATAATTCTGTCTGTAGAGGTATTCTAAAAGGGAAGATTTTTCCAACATTTTGTTCTGGAAATTAGTATCTCCCCTCCCTGCCCTCCTCCAAAAAGAAGTATGGCTATGGTTTTTCACAATAGTTAGCTATTTAAATAGATAAGATTTTTTTTCCTTTTAACTAAGGTTAAGAAGATATTCCAAAAGCCACTTGCTTGGACCATGACTTAATTCAGACCCGACCAAAAATAATAGTGGGCATTATTGGAGCTTTATTGCACTCACCTCTGCCAGACTCCTTAATTGAGAAATAATGGATTCTAAGAAGGATTTTTTTTCTACTTTGGGGATATTTCATGATATAATGTTACATAAAATGTAAAACATTTCATCATAAAATATTTATGCTCTCTTTTGTTTTATCTAGAGGTGACTTTTCACGTAAAGTCATTTGTCTCTGGGAAGTAAAATACTTTTATATGACTTGGACAAAGCAATTGTGAACACTAAACCTAGTTTCTGTGACTTAAAATTATAGGAGAAGACTTGTACATCCAACAGAAACTCTCAGTGGATTCGTTCCTAATGGAAAGAGGAGGTCTGCTTTTCCTGGTCACGTCTTGTGCTCTCTCCCCTGTGTGTAAAGCCAGTGGGGGAGGGGAGCAGCCCTCTAGCTGCGTGTGCCTTTCCTGCTGGGCCAGCGTAGACCAGGAAGTGGGCTTGCAGCTACACCCTGAATCTTTCTTACGAGCATGGCCGATGCCATTTTGCCTTTGCTTTGTGGTGTTCTAAAGTTTACTGAAGTTCATCAGGTAGTGTGGGCACCAAATTGCATCAGATCAGCTGTCAGAATGGGACCCTCTACCCCTTAACAGGATCAGGACAAAACACACACACACACACACACACACACACACACACACACACACACACACACAGTTTCTGAGAAGCTTCCATTCAGCAAATGCTTGATGAGTGTGATGACTTTTCTCAGTGAGAAAAAATAAAGCATATACTGGGTATGTATTTTTGAAGCAGTTGCTAAAGTCACCCACTTACACACAGTGGTGCTCAAAGTCAGGCACTGGAGGTGTTTGGCAAACCCGTGGTATTCAAGTCCCACCCTCTCCCTTCTGAGTCAACAACACTGTGATCCCGATGTCTGAGGAGGAGCCCAGATATGTGCCTTGTAACAGGTACTTGCTACTGATTCTGTGGCAATTAGTAGCCATGTGTTTCATATGTTGGTAAAACAATATTCAAATGAAAAACCCCTATGTTACTTTGAGAGGCATATACCATGGAGATTAAGAGTTTTGGCTCTGGAGCCAGATGGCCTGGGATCGAATCTCAGGTCTGCCCCCATTGCGCATAATCTTGGGTAGTTTGTTCACTTGTAAAATGGGATCTAATAGTGCCTACTTCATGGGGCGGCTGTGACAACTCAGTGCTCTGTAACATGCAAAATCCTTTATTTGGGCCTGGCTCAGAGTTACCGCTCAGTAAGTTTTAAGTACTGTTATTTGTTCCTGTCACTTCTATTTTGCTTCTGGTATGTTGTTAATCGTAGAGAAAAGAACACATTAGTGCACATCAGAATGACCCATTCAGAGTTACCACTCGATAAGTTTTAAGTACTATTATTTGTTCTTGTCACTTCTATTTTGCTTCCAGCACATTGTTGTTCTTCGAGAAGAGAACACATCAGTGAACTTTGGAATGTCCCATAACACAATACAGAATAGGGAAGAAGGCGTGGAAAGCATTGCGTGGACTCTAAACCCAGACTGGGCTACATTTGAATTTCACACCCGTCTCATGGAAGCTGTACTAACTTAACCCTCTGTTTCCTTATCTACAAAATGGGAACGTGAATACTTCTGTAGCTTTGAGTTGTGGTAAAGCATGTAAAAGGGGAACATGTAATAAGCACTCAATGGATGTTATTCATTTTTAGTTTTATTATGTTTTGTGTTCTGGGCATGTTTGTATAGGTTGCCTACAAATACCTAATTGCTTTTATAACCTAGGTTTCTTTTAGACTATTTGATAGGGAAAGGACTAATTAAATATGATTAGTATTAATTTGCATTAACTTGTTAATTACTAATTAATTAGCACAAGTTAGCTTAAAATACTGATAAGCTGTAGATATATAAATATATATAGCAAATACATATCACAGAGATAGATAAAATGGTTGATTGATTCAGTAATCCAGGTTTAGGAGGGAGAGAAGATGGGAACTCCGAAGGCTTTTCTGAGGAAAAGGGCTTCTCTTCCATGCTGATTTGTGACACTGGTAAGAAATTAGCCAGGATACAATGGGTGGAAGTAAGAGGGGCAGGAGTAACCTTAAGAAAACCTCCTGTTGCTTCACTAGTGTTGGAACGGGTGTCTGGGTGGGTTGGGGTTGGGATTGCTGGAAAAAGACTAAAGCCCAAGAAATAAACTGGAGCTGACCTGGGCCTAAGGAACAAGCCCTGATAAGGAGTTCAGAACTTATCCTGAGAGCAGTAGGGAGCCACTAATGGTTACTTTTCTTTAGCAGGGGAGTGAGAAGATGAGACATGCATATTAGAGAAAGTATTGCACTGCCTGTGTGGAGAATGAACTGGAGGGGTCAGACAGTGGGCAGGAACCCAGGAAAGGAGGCTGCACAGACACCCAGTGCTGGTGGTCTGGACTAAGCGTTGGTAGTTCTCTGAGCCTGAGTCCTGCATGAAGGCAGATCTGATTCTGGTGGTGAAAAATTAATATTGCCTGAGCTTGATTCTCTAGTTTGTACACCTCTCCCTGAAGTAAGTGAGATCCTTATGGAAGTTGCATTAAATCTCCTGGGTTGCTGAGTGCCATTAAATGCCTGCTCAGCTCACTAAATGGAATGGAATCCAGCCTGCAGTCAGCCAGTAAATGAATATAACTTATGTTGAATCCCAGCTAATGTGCAGTGTTGGAAGTAGCATTAAGTCTGCAAAGTCACCTGGGTACCATTTGCAGTGCTGAGCTGTGATTTACTTGGTCATACCTCAGTGGCCTATATGTGCCAATACAGCTTCCACAGTCTTTTCTGCTTTGTTCCAGGGAATAAGTTATGAAATGAAAACATCCATTTTTAAAATATATTTTCTATATCTTATTCATTTTCTTGGTGGATAGGGATTATTGGGTTCAGTATTTATTGTTCGAAAATGTGTAGTATAAGTGAAAGTAGCAAGTCATAACCTAAAAATGTATAGTTTAAATGAAACTACAAGTCATAACTCAAAGTAATTTTTCCTATCAAATATATAGAATACTTAAAGTTTTTTTAAAAGCATTGATAGTCACATTTTTACCCCAAAATATGTTTTACAAGGAATTTTAAAAAGTGTTCCTTATAAGTTTGCTTTATATATATAGTATCAATATTAATTGTTCCCTGATATACTAATACAGAATGAGTGACTCATATGCCCATGAGGTCCAGTGTTTATAAAAACAAAACAAAGCTGATGTCATCCTGATAAGTCCTGTGAGGTCCAAGACTATGTCTTAGTCATCTTTTTATCCCTGTGTAATTATCATCATGGGCCCAGTATTTACCATGATTAAGAAGTATGAGATTGTCACATAAAAATGGACACTAATATGGGAATCTCGTCTGTTGAGGCCCTGATGTTCGTGGTGGGGTCAATATTAGTGGTGTGAGAGCGCTCTGCTTATCTGTGATGGGTGTTCTGGGAATTTTGAACAGTTGGTGTTCCTGAAAGATACAACTGAAAAAACCTCAAATATGAGTCTCTGTGTTAACTAAATTGAAAATGATCTTCAGAAATGTTTTTCCTTCTTAATGAAAATAACAAATCATCAGACCGGGTTTTCAGAGTTCAGAGATGCTTGATTAAGTAAGTAGAAAAAGAATGTTAGATATGCAAGAAGATCAAGTCATGTTTATCTAGTTTGGGAAAGTGTAAAGACAGAAAGAATACATGAGTCCAGTGGAGAATGCTGGAAATGTTTGCTGGGATAAATAATAACAGTTCCTAACATTCGTGGACACTGTAGATTGTTGACTATGCTTTCTGAAATGTTACCTCATTTGATCTGTGTAAGAAACCCTACGAAGTAGAGCTTTTGCCAGTAAAGAAAGTATATCTTAGAGCGATTAGTGGCCAAAGTTCAAACAGCTCCTAGGTAATCAACTGGAAACTCTGTTTTCTGACTCTTAAGCTGTCCCATAAATATTCAGTAGCAAGTAAATAATTGGCATATATTAGCTGGATGCATCTGTAAATAGCCTGTGCCATCATTTGCCGTAAAAATTTTATTTTTTAAATGGTATTTCTATTAACAGAAGCAACACAGGTTCTGAGTAGAATATTTAAGAATGTACATTGGCTTTATGGATATTATGTGATCAGTGATTATACCTCTTTATAGATAACATTTCTGAGATTTTCATGTTTTTTAAAAGTGTCTTGTGCCTTTAGACACAGACTATAGTATGGGGATTACCAGAGGGAAAGGGGTTGAAGGGGGCAGTAAAAGGTAGAGGGGTCAAATATACGGTGATGAGAGATTTGACTTTGGTTTGTGGACACACCATACGATATACTGATGACATGTCAGAACTGTGTACTTGAAACCTATATGATTGTTATTAACCAATGCCACCCCAGTAAATTTAATAAAAAATAAGAGTGGAAAGAAAAGAAAAAAATGTTTTCTGCTTTTAAAAATATTTCCAATGAGATCACCAAAAACATTTTTACCTTTTTAGAATTTAGCAAAATAGTATGAATTTTTTTCCCCACATCATTGAATGTCATTATAATCTCATTTAAGCAACTTTATACAATAGTAACCTATTTTCTGATTGACACCTATGAAAAACTTGGGGATGCTGTCTGCATTCTGTTATTAGGAACAACACTGAAGGATGTCTTCACTAAATCTTTGCATAAATCCCTATTTGTTTCTTAGAGTAAAGGTCTGGCAATAAAACTGCTGGGTTAAATGATATACAGATTTTCTTAAAAACTGACCAGATAGCCCAACAGAAAGGTTGTACCTATTTAAATTCCCAATTTGCCATACACGAATACCCTCTTTCATACACTCGCCAGTCCCTGAGCTTGTCTTTCCAAAAATCTTTACCCGTACGGTCATCAAAATTAGTATACTGTTGCTTTGCATAGTTTAACAAGAAGATCGTGAATAAAGTGAGGGCCAGAACTCAGATGTGCTCCGAGGTTTGTGCCCTGCACAGCGCCTGCTGTTTATTGTTGATCATGGGTAGCTCTTCTGCAAATAACACGTGACCTGGACAGAGCGTGTAATAATAAAGCATTGCTCATGTTCCTCTCTGATCTTTGTTTTATCAAATTCTTCAAGTGCTGCCCTCCCTTGTTATGTGAAATGAAATAATCACCTTTTTCAGTGGGTCATTATGGTGATAATTGTAAGCACTTTAAGTTCTTGGAAGCAGCAATGTCGTTTGTGAGCTTATAAGAACCTCAAAGACCATCTCATCTTGACCCATCATTTTACTAAGCACACATCAAGATGTGAAAAATCCTGTTGTGTTTTATTATCTGTTTGAAATGGAAAGCTCGGTGTCTAGATTTTTGTACAAATGTATAATTTCATCCATAGTTTATATGTGTCACCATGTCATCACAAATGTACACCTCTTTACTTTTTAATTCTTTGTAATGTAGTAAAAGAAAAATTGTCAAACATTTTAGGGAAATGACATTTTAGCCATGGCAGTGGATCCTGGTTTTGAAGAGAAACCATGCATATTTACAATGAACTCCAACTCTGCTTTATCTAAGTAGTAATTTCCTATAGACATTGTTCTGCCCAGCTCAGTCAACCATACTTCTTTTCATTTTGTTGTAGGTAGCAGTTTTACAACATCGTCAGGATTATATACAGGAAATAATTCTCTCACAAATTCCTCTGGATTTAACAGTTCACAGCAGGTAATTTAAAAAGCCAATTTAATTTCTGAAATTTTAAAACTGCAACAGATGATTTCTTCTATGAAAAAGGGTCTGTCTATAGTACAGTATAATGTGAGAGAGCCTTCCTAAGCCTTTCAGTAGTTTTTTTCTTTTAAATCTCTTTAGTAATCTTACATGGTGAGTTGTTTGGTTTTCAGGTTGGTTTAATTTTGCCTATTAATGCATCATGACATAGAAGAAATATGAAGAGTGTGTCTGATCTGACATAAAATTTGTTTGCAAATCTGAACACTGTAGTCAAAGTGTGCTTGTGTGTTTCTATGTAAATCCAGAAATGAATCTGTTTGCAGCTCTACTTTGAAATGTAGGAAATAAGCAGCTGTATTCTGACAGACGATTCTTGTGTGATTTGTTTGGATAGGACTACCCATCTTATCCCAGTTTCGGCCAGGGTCAGTATGCACAGTATTATAACAGCTCACCATATCCAGCTCATTATATGACAAGCAGCAACACCAGCCCCAACACGCCTTCAACAAATGCCACCTACCAGCTTCAAGAGCCACCATCTGGCATCACCAGCCAAGCAGTGACAGATCCCGCGGCAGGTAATTATGCATTTTATGGGTTCTGCAGGCTGTATTTCTGGTGTTTTAAATGAATTTTTCTACAGTCATATATTCGTGCAGTGGTCACACAGTTTTGGCAAATTTTGGCAAGCCTACATATAAATCAAGCAGCGGGATCGTGGCCGTGACTTTATATTTATTTGTTTAAAAATTTTAGTATAAAGTATGTAAACTTCAAAAACACACGAAATAGATATTTTATTTAATTATAGACATTTTTCAAGATATATATTGTCTTTTAGATACAGACTTATATTTAGCTATAATTACTTAACTATAATTATAAATAATTTGCTAACATATTAAATATGAAAATAAGTAACATCATCTTGAATTTAATGTTTATTATCATTAAATATTTAAATGTTTTTCAAAAAATATCAAATAGCATCAAAGGGTTGGTGACAATGGAAAACTGTGACTCGCCTGGCCAATCCTTTCCTACTGGTGCCTGCTGCAGTGTCGAACAGCAGGCCCAAGTGTGGGCATTTTCCATCGTCCACACGCCCGTCGATGGGCCCTCTCCATTCCTGGAAGTTTTCCTACTATGGTTTTGATACTTCTTCATCCTTGTCTTAACATTTTTTAAAATGTAATTTCTTCTTTCATGGATAATGAGGTGAGCTACTATCCTCCAAGAGTCAGAGAGTTTTCTTCCTTTGCCTTGTTTTAAAGATATTATTTATTTTTAGAGAGAAGGGAAAGGACAGATAAAGAGAGGGAGAGAAACACCACTGTGTGGTTGCCTCTTGTGTACCCCCAACTATGGAGCTGGCCTGCAAGCCAGGCATGGGCCCTGACTGGGAATCGAACCAGCAACCCTTTGGTTTGCAGGCTGGCTGTTAGTCAACTGAGCCACACCAGCCAGGGCTGTCTTTTTATTTCTAGACCAAAGCCCACTCTGTTGCTTCAAGTCAGGTTAAAATGGTCTTACACTGAAAGACTCACCTCTATATTTTGATGAGAGTATTAATTCTAGGTGATTACCCTAATCATGAAAAAAGAGTTTTAGGTAACAAGTGACTAATTTAAATTTGACTATAAATTTATTCTGTCAATATTAGCAGGTAATCCCCAAGAAACATCTAAAATTTTGTGTTCTACCTTTTCTCTTAAATGTATGCTAAGAATTTTATTCCAGAGCAGGAACTTACATCATTCCTAAACTTGTTTAGGAATGATTCATTCCACCAATTGCCAATACTCACTTTTTCTGTGCATCCCAAGTCTAAACATTTTTATACTTGGACATCATATTCCATTTACCTTTTTTAAAAAATCTAGCTTGATAGAATATTCTTCACGCCACATGTATAAATACAGCATTCATGGAACCTAGTATACATGTCTCTTCTGTCTTTTAAGTAGATTCCACATCTGTAGAATCTCACTGAAGATAAACTTTGTTATAGAAGATATCGAATTTATGGCAGAAAGTGTAGCATATTCTCCCCTGCTTTCATAAACTTCATGAGGTAAGATAATGCCTTGTGCCAACTTATAGGGACAGCTCGCATTTTCACACGAACGCTCTGCGTCACGTGAGATCTTCAGGACTAAAAGGGGTCTTGAAATCTTGAAATGAAGACAGCTATGTGACTGAGAATGAGGAAAACTCTTTTAGGGTCTGTGGACTAACAGAGAAAAGGAGACAGCAGAATAATTTTACTCAATTCCATGGCATTTTGGCCGTGAAGTTTACAGTATAAAACAAGCTGGTGGAGGCTTACTTATGTTTTTAAATTAAGGTTGATTAGAGCTTTCTAGAAAAAACAGTTTAGTCACAAAAGCTGATCTCTGAAATTTGATGTTGTTTTCAGTGAGTTTTATTTATAAAAGGGATGCCATGTAAGAGAGTGGGAATGGCTTGGCACAGAGTCATGCCACTTGGGTAACAATGCAAAATTATAATTTTCTAAAGCTATAAATGATTTTAAGGTTGAATGATCTATTTTAGGTTTTATTTGAATAAATGCTTAATATTGGGGGCATTTATTTCAATTTCAGTATCTTTATGGCTACAAAATAAGAATTAATTGAACTGGGGAGAAAGTATTTTTCAGATTTCTTGTATTCAACATTTCCCACTAAATAAATGTGTATGGATAAGCCTTTTTGTGTGTTGCATAGTTAGAAATGGAAAGTTCAGTGAGTTTCCACATTGAAAAAGAAATGTGGATTACTTTAAAAAATTCAAGGAATATTTAGTCTGGGTTTTGGGGGTATTTTTTTACATTTGTGGTAATACTGTGGATTTAGCCTCAGTTTTCTGGCACTAACCTTTTCTTCTTACTAATGATATTTAAAATTATAGACTTGTCCTTCTTGATTAAAAGGGAGTTTTTTGGTAAAGTACATACATTTATTGAAGTAAAAAAATGAAAGGAATCATTATGTATAACAATGCTTTTGTTTTAAGATTGAAATTAAAAATAGCTGAAATAATCTCTATTTTTGTTCAAATAATTTCAAGTGTTTTTCTTTTTAAAAAAAAATTATTTATTTATTTTTAGAGAAGGGAAGAGAGAGAGGGAGAGAAACATCAATGTGTGGTTGCCTCTCATGCACCCTACACTGGGGACCTGGCCCACAACCCAGGCATGTGCCCTAGGCTGGGAATGGAACTGGCAACCCTTTGGTTCTCAGGCTGGCACTCAATCCACTGAGCCACACCAGCCAGGGTTCAAGTGTTTTTCTTTAGTTTTTTAAGTAAGTATAGTGACTTTCCAGTCATATTTTCTAATGCTGAAAAGAGACTCTAGTCATTATCTGTCTGCTTGTTACAGGTAACCGTGCAGTACTGGTACACACATACTTATGCTACCTGTTGTGGTATTGTTCATAGTACTCTTGTGTCAGATGAACATAGAAAGATAACCTAGTAAGGTTTCTTCAGGGCAAACATGTAAGGACTCATTTGTTTTTTTTTAATTGTGTATTTTTAAAGTTATATGAAGAATACGTATCTTTTAAATCATAGCTTTATGCAGTGCTATTTATGAACATGTACCTCCACATGCATTTTAAGCTCAATCATTATTTTAATATGTTTATAACTAAATATTGAAAATTATATTCTTCTTTGGAAGGACATGTGTAGTACATTAAAAATAACATAACTTGAAAATGAAAGTTTAGTTTCAAATATCTGATTCATTTTAAAAACTGGAAACAGTGCATTGGTTCTCATTTTTATTGAGCCGTGATGAACATCCAGCACGCTTGTTCTGGGCGCACAGCATCATCATGCGGTATTTGCGCAGACTGTAAGATGACCACCATGATCAATCGAGTTAACCTCCAGGGTTCCGTATAGTTACAGATGTGTTTTTCCTGTAATGAGAACTTTTAAGATCTATTCTCTTAGCAACTGTATAATCCTTTGTATTCATTTTTAAAAATGAGTTTGTTAGTTATGTTTTGACTATCTTAATAAAATAAAGTTCACATCATCTGGACGTATCTAAGAATGTACCTACCTTGAGAAATACAGTGAGGTTTATCTGGTCATTCAGCAACATTTCATTTATTGGATTCAAGAAAGTCATGCTTACTCTTCAAATAGAGATGCCAGCCTCCTCCCCACCCCACAACTGAAGGACATTTCACTTGCTTCCAACTTTGGTGACTATGAATAAAACCATTACAAACATTTATATGCAGGTTTTTGTATGGACTTAATTTTTAGTTCATTTTGGTCAATGCCCAGGAGTGTGATTGCTGGATTATATGGTAATAGTATGTTTAGTTTTGTAAAAAAACACCAAATTGTCTTCCACAGTGGCCCTTCCATTCTGTGCTCCCACTGGTAAAGAACGAGAGTTTCTATTGCTCCATATCCTTGCCAGCATTTGATGTTGTCACTGATTCAGAGTTTGGCCATTAAATATGGTGTTAGCTGTAGGTTCTTTGTAGATTTTTTTTTTTAATCAGCAGGAGGAAGGTCCCCTCCAGTCCTAGTTTGCTGAGAATTTGTATCAAGAATGCCTTTTCTGCATCTGTTGATATGATCATATGATTTTTCTTCTTTAGCCTATTAATGTAACGGATTACATTAATTGATCTTCAAATGTTGAACCAGCTTTTCATACCCGGAATGAATCCCACTTGGTCATAATGTATAATTTTTCTTGTACCTTATTGGATTTAGTTTTGCTAATATTGTATTAAGGATATTTGCATCTATGTTCATGAGATATATTGATCTATAGTTTCCATTTCTTGTAATGTCTTTTTCTGGTTTTGGTTTTAGGTTAATACTGACCGCATAGACTAAGTTAGGAAATGTTTCCTCTGCATTTGTCTTCTGGAATATATTATACAACATTAGTCTTATTCATTCCCTAAATATTTAGTAGAAATCACTAATGAACCCATCTAGGTAGGTCTAATCCTTTAGGTTTTAGAAGGTTAATTATTGACTCAATTTCTTTAATAGATTAAGCCTATTCAGATGACATGCTTCTCCTTGTGCGAGTCTTAGTAGATTGTCTTTCAAGGACTGGTCCATATCATCTAGGTTATAAAAATGTGTAGGCATAGAGTTGTTCATAATATTCCTTTCTTAGCATTTTAGTGCCTTTCAGATTGCCAGTGGTGGCTATTCTTTCAATTTCAATATGAATATTTTGGTCTTTTTGTCCTGGTTAGCCTAGGTACAGGTTTATCAATTTTATTGCTCTTGTAAAAGAGCCAACTTTTATGTTGATTTTTATCTATTGTTTTTCTCTTCTCAACGTTTATTGAATTTTCTGCTTTTTATTATTTCTTCTGATTACTTTTCATTTAATTTGCTCTTTTTCTAGTTTTTTTAAGGCTTAAATCTTGCAGTATTGATTTTAATTTTATTTTCAAATATGTGCATTCAGTGCTGTTACGTTTCCTCTAGGCCCTG
The DNA here is from genome assembly GCA_004024845.1 of Tonatia bakeri. Classification (NCBI taxonomy): domain Eukaryota; kingdom Metazoa; phylum Chordata; class Mammalia; order Chiroptera; family Phyllostomidae; genus Tonatia; species Tonatia bakeri. The sequence goes on from PVIA01000217.1 coordinate 384,440, forward strand.
CTTAGTAGCATCCCACGTAATTTGATAGGTAACTTTTTCATTTTTATTCCTTTTAAAATAGTTTTATTTTCATTATTATTAAAACTTGCCCTTTTAAAGAGACATATACTTATAAGCATTTTATTGGGAAAAGTTATAGAAATTTGATGTTGTACAGTGTGTATCATTTGTGATAATAGCCCAGTTACTCATATCCTCCCAATGAAATGGCTTTCTGTTGTTAGAGAGTATGTTTAGCTTCGGGGAAAAGGGTATTATTACGTGTTACATTCAAATTTCACTATCTAAAAAAAGAAAGTTTTGATCAGAGTCAACTTTTTTTCCTTATTTAAATCTAAGACTATAAGACAATATCAAAATTAAATCCATGATTACTTTAATTTTTAAATAACAGATTTCATTTTAAATTGTTTTCAAATTTTCAAAACAAAAATTTATTTTTAATTTCTTTTTAAAATGTATTGGGGTGACATTGCGTAATAAAATTACAGGTTTCAAGTGTACAGTTCTATAACACTTCATCTGTGTATTGCAATGTGTGTTTGCAGCTCTTCCTTACAAAGTCAATGATTTTCTTCTATGTTTAAAAACATACAAACAGTTAAAAAAGAAAAAAACATTTTAGGATGTTTATCTTTTATGCTAATATCTGAACACACATTATTATCTCTTGACCACCGACATATAAAGAGGATGTTAATTCCTTGTATTTAATCCTAATATCTTAAGGAATATTGTTACCAACATAACTGAATAAATATTTTTTTAAAAATGATAAAAATAATTTTACCACTTACAAGTAATTTTCATGAAGGATTTTTCTTAATTCACTTTTCTAAAAAGAGTACTGAAATCAGGTTTTAAAATCTTGTGTCATTTGACTCATATATGTATATTTAAAATGTGAACACTCATTTGTAATTCAGTTACTGTGCTGTATTTAAGTAATTTGGTTTGAAGACATACTTCTTGTCCAGAATTTCTTAGAACATTTCATAACAGTTAGGACAACTATCATATTAATAATACATGGTAAAAATACAGTTGTTGGGTTTGGAGGTTCACATTACATTACTTGCAATCTTATAAGATAGTCATGAGGTAGGAACTATTTGTCCCTATTTTACAGATGAAGAAAACGTGGCATTTAGCTCTTAAATGCTGAGTAAATGTTAGGTATTAAGTTAACCAAGAATTTTGAGGCCTAATTCTTATGAAAGAACTATTAACCTGTAAAATTATATTTTTTAAACAATACAAAGCAGTCAGAGAGAGAAAACGACAAATTAAATTTTGGGGGCTAATGTGAAATGAAGGCTAGTTTGTTTTTATCAGTAATGAGTTTTAGTACGGATACCTTAAAAAGGTTGATTTCTCATCCAATTTGTTCATTTGAATTCCTGACCAAAAACCTGGCGGTTGAAATCCACCTTTTCATGCTCTGACTGCATGCAGACAAGTTACTGGTTAAGGTGATGTACGGGAATCTTGCTAATATTGGATTTCAAGTGACAGAGGAAAAGTCAGTATAAGAGGGAATTCAATATGCATGGGAAACCATTTGTTCCCTCTGCTTCTTTGATCCTTGCCAAGGCCCCGAAAGTAGAGCAAAGCGCCTGAAAACAGGGCAGCATTCTTGTGCGGAGCTGCAGGAGAATGCTGAGCTCTCACAGGAATTCAGTGTGACAGGATGGAAAACTAACCTGCCCGCGTCTTCCCTCTAAATGCGAGGAATCTGGGCCACGTCTACACCACCCAACGTGCCTGCGTCTGCCCTGTAGAGAAGGACCCAGAGATTTGCAATAGCAGGCACCTCGAGTCCTGTGTTTTGCCAAATGAGCGGTTTTGAAAAATCTTTAGGCCATATTTGCTCATTTTCACAGATGCCTGTGGACTTGGGAGAAGTTTGCCATTTGTTCAGCCCAAAAATAAACTATTTCAGTGAAACAATTTTCACTGACATTTTGGAAACATTTGTCAGCAGAACAAATATTTGTATCTAAAATAGCCAGGCTGTTCAGACGTGAGAAAACAAAACAGATGTTCGCTTGGGGTTGGTCAGCTAGTTTGTCTTGGTTGTGTGTGTTTTCTTTCTTCTTGTTTCTCCCCAGAGGACACGCAGTGTTAACCTTAATGAGATTATACAATTCCTGGAAACTAAGTTCACTCTTTGTTTTATATTGTCAGAAATGTAATAAAAATGAGTTCCCTTACCTTTGAATTTTGGACTGTATTTCCAAAACGTGAAAAATTCGATGTTTTAGCATTTACCCATTTTGTGCCTCATTACGGGCTTGAGTAATTTTGTCAAGTAGTTAGCCAGAGTCAGGATGCCTTACAGCATCAGATTAATACACCTGGGTTTGAATATGTAATTTTTTTCTTATAGTTATATATGACATAACATGTATATAAATAATCAAAATAAGGCATGTATTATTGAGCTAATTAAGTTAGTTTACTGACCCTCCTAACCATTTATATTTTATCTTTTTTGTAGCTGATTTACTGTTTCTGTAAGGCATTAAGTGTCGAATGGTACCAACACTAACCAATGTACTAAGTTCCCATGTTTAAGTTGGAGGATGGAGCATTGACTGGCCCAGATTTTTAGTTTGAGGTGGTGGGGAAGAGAACAAAGCTATCTGTGTTTGCCATCTCTCTGTCTCATTCAATTGGGATTGAATGGTTTGTGGATGAGTTTTGGATTAACTTTAAATAAAGGTAGGATTGATAAACCAATTTTATTTCATGCTCGAGAGCCACAAAAAAATTAAGTTTAATGATTTTTTTAAAATTTACTGGATGGTAACATATGAGCATGGGACAAAATTATAAAAGTACATAAAGGTTTACAGAGAATGAAATTCTCTTCCTCTCCTGTACCCAGGCCTTTTCAGAGAGTTAGTCTCTCCTGTATTTTTCCAAGCATACACTCTGTATAAATACATGCCTAGCACCTGCCCTGGCCACTTTCTTTCACATTCAAGTATACATACCTTTCATTATTCTTTTCCTTAAAGCAGAATGCCATACATGCTCATCTATACCCTACTTTTTTGACTTAACATACAGAAAAATATTTGATAAGTATTTTTGTTATGGATTTGATATACAAGTATAATAGTAGCTAATATTTTTTGAGTGCTTACTACGCGCTAGACATTGTTCTACACACCACTCATTTGTGAAGTTAGCTCGCTCCTACCTCGCTCCATGAGACAGGCAGTGTTGTCCTTCTCCCCATTTTACAGACGGGGACGCCCAGGAGAAGTCAGTCAGTGACAGCCCTGGGAGTTCAGCCTCAGAAGCCTGGCTCCAAACCTGGGTTCTTAACCAGGAAAGCATGCCACTTCTTGAAACTACTGTGTCTGAAATATCAAACGTGCAGAAACATGAAAGTGTAAACAAAATGTTATAAAATGTAGTAACTACCTGGTATTCATTTTTAATCACTCATAGCACCTAGCAAAGGTAGATTTAGAAGGTATTCAGTTAAATATGTGTTAAGTGTTTGAATGTTCTCTATTTGCTGCTAAAATGGGTAGGTCTGCAGTTATCGAGAAGCAGTACGTAGTATATGTCAAGTTACCTTGTTCTGTAAGTACTCCCTGAACTGTAGTTTCCGCTTTCTTGAGTCTTCTCTATCCTCGCTCCCCTTTATTCTATTTAATAATTGTTTGTCATGGACCTGCTTTGGAAATAATTTTCCACAACATCTCTTTACCATTTCCCTCCCCTTACCCACCAAGGAATTCATTTTCTACCTTGACAACATTCTTTCTGCTCCTAGCTCACAGCTGATGAGTTGATACTTGATGACTAAAAAAAGTATAGGGATACTAATATTCTCATGCCAAGCAACAGGGCAGCCACACATTTTAAAGTGAAAGTAGACCCCCTAACCCAGTACAATCTCCTTCTAACACTTTTGAAAATATTTACATGACCCCTTCAGAAACTTCATCAATTTCACGAAATTAAAGTTGCATTTTCTTCAGCACTGCTATTTAAGACAAAGTTCACTGCTTCCACTTTTAGGTAACTGCTCATGTTTGACTGCAATGTTGGAACAGTTTACATCATACACAGGGTGGGGCAGAAGTAGGTTTCCAGTCGTTCCTATGGAAAATAATACAATTAATACATAATAATACAAAAATAAACTCTGTGTGGCACATACAACCGTAAACCTACTTTTGCTCCACTTGTAAGCGCAGCCCAGTAATCCCCGGATTACTGACTGGCTTGATGGCCATGGATTGGTTTGGAAATCATGTCTACCATTGTTTCTGTGAGAAAATAGCTTCCAGATTTCAAACTGCTTGTTTTAAAATATTTGGAACATAGCTGATCTTTCTTTAAATTAATAACTCTCTTATGTCTATAAATCTGCTTGAGTAATGTTAGCTTGAGCAACTGGGCAATAGGGAAGTTTTAAATTTTAAAGGTGAAATGACCATGTGAACTCTTTTGCCTAAGACCCTCACTTGAGTGATTATGAATAAGGAATCCAGAAAGATTCAATCTTCCCAAAGCAGCATAGCCTGTCATTGTCGTCAGGGTGTCTCTTGATGGGACTCTGAAGTGGCAGCCTTGGAAGACAGCATGACATGGTGTGGCCTTTCCCATGCTGCTCTGGGCAGCACCCCTGTCTCCTGAGGATGGGTGTCCTTTAATGAGTCCCAAGTAGGATATGTTCACGATACAAGTTGTTGGGGCTAAGTTTATCAGGTTCCTTACTGTCAGTTTTTCCTGATGCATTGACACAGTGAGACTCACTGGGAACTGCATGTAGTTCTCCACTCTTCACCCACCCACTCCTGTAGACAGCATCTGTGAGCGTCTCTTGGGCACCACGCTTCCTTGGTGTACAAGTGAGAGAAACTGGAGTGGCGGCGAGGGACTCGGACCTGGGCCAACCCGGGTTCTGTGATTTACCCTGGGCAGGTCTCTTAGCACGTTGGTGTATCAGTTTTCTATAAAATGTGCATAATATCACTCTTAAGCTTGGAATGAATGCGAGAACAAAGTTATACAAGTGACTAGTTGACACATGCCAGGCAGATGTTCATAATTACTTTCTGTGTGCCAGGCACCATGCTTGGTGCTGGGGACATGGAGGTGACAAGAAAGGCATATCCCTGGCCTCAGGAGGCCAAAATGTTCCCCCTGAGTATTGTTACTATAGTGCGTAGTGCATGGTGGTGGTTTCAGAGATGAAAGCCTCCAACGTGTGGTCACCAGTTTCCTTGACAGAGAATGACTCGGGGTGGCAGTGGTTAAAGCAGAGGTTGAAATGTGTGAGAAGGACAGTGGAAGTTTCTATGAGGTTATCCACAGACTACTAGAGAGTGGTTAATGACCGCACTCCAGGGATGACAAAGCTCTATTAATTTAGTTATGAGACCTTTCCTGAGGAATTAATTTACCTGGGAGACCTGAATTAGTGATTGCATGGAAGGGAAGTAAAAGTTATGGAATACAGAAAGAAAAGTCAAAGTACTTCTCTAAAATTAATTCAATTAATATTCATCTCTGACTTCTGGTTAACTCTGTAAGGTTAGTCAACAGATTTTCTTGCCTGTGGTTTATTATGGCTGATAGCTAAAAGTTTTCAAGGCTCTCTTATTTTAAGTCTTGTAGCCTTTGATAAGGTAATATCACTGTGAATCTAATATAATTTAATGTAATGATTTATTCAAGGGTTTGCTGAGGTCCCTTTTATGGGGACAATAGAGATAGCTGCCACTTTAAAAATCTGGCCTACAATTGTGGTCACATTCTGTGGCATGCTTTGAAAGCTTGGTGTTCTCTTACTTTGTGGCATCCACATGAATCCCAAGTAGCTTTGGGAGGCGTGTCACAGGCCCTCTATCAGAACTATGGCCTTCCACACGGGGATCGTTCTCGATTAGGCCTCTTACTGTTTTTAAGACAATGTCATTCCTGTTTTCAGCAGAGCTAACTTGGTAAAGCTGTGGGTTTCCACTCAACTCAGCAACCAAGTGTAGCTCCTCTTGAAGCTACTCATCACTATAACCTCTTACCTCACGGCTGCTTAAAGCTCAAGGAGAAACTCGCATCTGTCAGCTGGCAGAAGGATAAGTAATGGTCCCCTTCTTCTAGATATTTTCAGTTTTACCCTAAAATAAGCAAGGTGCCTGACTCCAGCACTCTGTGCTCAGAAGTACTGAGTGTGGAGTCAGCTGTCGTCAGCCGCAGAAGTAAGAAACTTGTAAAATCTGCAGTTTGATCTACCATGAGGCTTTCCTCCTGGCATCACACAACATCCTCTCAGGCATCAGACCTGTGAGGCATGTCTGTCTGTCTTGTCTCTACTAGGAGAACCTGTGTTTCAGGAGAGAACTTGCTCTGCCTCGTCTTCTGCACGGTGAGAACTGTCGGCGCCTTTGCTTGCACTGAGCGTAGCTTTAGTCAAGCAGACCGGTGCTGACCCCTCTCTCCCTGGCTTTAGCTTACCTTTTCCAGCCCAGCTTTTCTTCTAATGTGCTCATTCACTTTTTTTTTTTTTTACAGATTGCTTGCTATACAGTCATTGTGTATATATTTGATGGGTTATCTCTCTTAAACTCCTTTTGGAGAAAAGAAGAATATAAATTGTTCAGAAAATAGAATAAAATTTTTAATGTTTTATTCAGTAGACTAAGGGCCAGAGAACAGATTCCGCAGCCACTCCATACTCAGGAAGCACTAACTTTGCAAGTTGCACTGTAATTAATTATAACCACAATTTGTCAACATCGCCATTTTGGTTCATATGCGCTCAGGAAGCCTTAACCATTTGGTTAGTATCTGCACAAAAACCTCTTCTCATAGTTATAGCTTCCTAAGAGCACACCCCTGTCTACTTTCTCTCTCCTTGAAGCCCCAAATCTACCCTAATTTAATAGACTTGTTAGTAGTTTCAGCTCAGCTGATTGGTGTAAAACATGTTGCCAAATGTGAAATCCCTCCCGAATGTAAGAATACATTTTCTCTACCACTGACATTGTTTTCAAATTACGCAGTTTAAATGATCCCACATGGAGCATTCTAAGAACTTTCTTCTGGAGGAGTCTCTTTCTTTTCCAGTTTCCTATTTAGTGTTTTCCCTAAACCATCTGCTTCAGTACAGTTGTTCAGCTGATGACCTCCCTTGACTCAGCATCGGTATTGATAGAGATTCCTGAGGAAGCACATTTCTCACAAGACTTATTCCTTAATCATGCTATTAAATTGCATTACACTGTTTGCTAATTTGAGGAAAGGCAGCAGATGCGTTTTGTCTGTTAGCACTAAACGGGTTTGAGGACACTCTCCAACACTTTGTTAGCTATTCACTGAGCATCTCTTACTTTGGAAGTACCGTTGAGGTCTGTGGGAGTACAGAGAGCAAGAGGGGTTATTCTTTGTCTTCAAGGAGCATTGTATTATATGAAAAGCCAAGCCTAATAAAGGTTAAGTTTTAAAAATGTTGTGCTAGAAGAAGCAGCAAAGTGCTCAGGAACAGTGCAGGAACAGAGGTTTCTTATTTAAAGTATTTGGAGAAAAAACTAACAAAGGAAGTGAAATTCATCCTCAGCATTGAATGATGTGAGTGAGGGCGGGACAGGGGAAGGGAGGGATATTTAGTCAAGGCCAGAGGAACAGACCCCTTTACATGGGCTTAATGGCAGAGTATTATTCCATTAAGAACAAACTGAAACTATGTATCAATTTCACTAAAGATAAAAGCAAATTTGAGCTGGAAGATCACTATATTTGTGATCATCTTTATAAGAGACCTGAGCTCAGAGAGATGACTTTGAACAATTCACTTCACACGACAATACTAACATGTTTGAACAAAATACTTTATCATGCATTATCTTATGTAACCTTCAGAATGGTGCTGTCCCCATTTTACTGTTGAGAAAACTAAGGTTCAGATCATTACACGAATTATAAGTTACCAGGCCTGTTCTGAAATACATGTCAATCTTACTATCTGAATATGTAGGTTATTCTGTCCACTACTAGGAAATTTGAAATGCTCAACTTCCCATGTTCTGTCCTGTAAGTTAGGAAGGATGGATCAAAATTCCAAAACTGGCAAGAGCCACGTCCTCCGCAGGTGGGTTGTTTCCCAAACACTGAAATGAAAGGAGGCCGCGTTTCCAGAGTCAGCGCAGTTTCAGGAATCCAGACAGCTCAGCTTGGTCCTGGGCACATCCTTTCCTCTGGTCCCAAATCTGTAGGACAAGGTGATAGCCAACCTGACTACATAGGGATCCATCAGAGGCTGCCCTGCCTCACCTTGTCCTCACCAGAGCCAAAAGAGTGGTCTGGTGGTGGGTCACTTTAGGAGAGACCCAAAAGACATGGGGAGAGAGCCACCCCGATATCTGGGGGAAGAGTGTTCCGAGACAGGAAACAGCAGTCACCAGGGCCTGGAGGTGGGACTGTGCTTGGTAGATCCAGTGAGTGACAAGAAGGTGGACAGGTTGGAGCACTGTGGGAGAAGAGAGGGGGAGGGGGCAGAGAAGTGAATACAGAGGCCAAATCACAGCAGGCCTATGCGTGTAGAGAGAACTTGGGAAGTATTTAAGCACAAAAGGAACAAAATGTCACACACATTGGAAAAGAGTCTTCTGGTTGTTGCTATGTCTCTGCCAGAAGGGAGCAGAGCCATCAAGTAGGAGGACATGACTCCAGGCGTCCAGGTGGTAGGGAACAGCAGGTCAGTGCTGGGTGTGGAGTGATGAAACTGGCCAGATTGGAGAGAGATTAGAAAGTTGGGTGACTGGGATTTATTAGATTGAGTGTGAGAAGTAAGGACATAGGAATTGTGAATGACATCATGGATTTTGGCCCAAACAGCTGGAAAAGTGCATTTGCCATTTACTGATGTGAGAAAGTGGCAGGGAAAGAAGGTATAGCTGAAGAACCCAGGGTTCTGTTTAGTACCTGTGAAGTCTGAGATGCCTTAATTAGAAATCCCAGGGGAAGACCTGGCCAGGTGGCTCAGTTGGTTGAAGCATCGTCCTATACACCAAAATGGTTGTGGGTTCAATCTCCAGTCAGGGTGCATACGGGAGGCAACCCGTTGATGTTTCTCTCTTCCCCCTCCCCTCTCTCCCTCTGTCTCTCTCCCCCTTTCTCTCTAAAATCAATAAACATATCCTCAGGTGAGGATGGATGGATGGATAGATAGATAAGAAAGAAATTCCAGGGGAATATGGCAAGTTAGTTGTTGGGTAAGTCTGATGTTCATAGACAGTTTAGAACATACATTTGTGAATTGCCACAAATGCCATTTAAAGCTTATGTGCCTGGATGAGTTGACCAGGCCAGCAAGTGCCAATGCAGAAGGGGTGAGCATGCTGAGTCCAGGACCTTGGAACTGAGACAGAGGCCTCCTGGAGGCTAAGAGAAGTTGGTGTTGTAGAAGGAAGGCACAATCAGCTGTGTGCAATGCTGGCGGAAGTTAGAGAAAAATGGGAATTGAGATTTGACCATTGGATTTGACGATGTTGGGGTTATTGGTGAATTTGATAAAGTGAAATGTTGATATTTTAGAGAAAATAGTATAATTGAAGTGGGTTTGAAAGAGAACAGGAAGCAGATATTCACAATTCTCTTAGTTATTTTTGCTGCACACTACAAGGTAATGAAGAGGTGGAGCAGAAACAAGAGAGAGTTTGGGAGTCTGTTTTGGGCCGGAACTGTACCTAGCCTATATGCACAGGCAGGTGGTCCAATAGAAAGGGAATGCTGGCTGGTGTCAGCACCAGGGGCCTGCGATTTCACACCCAGACAGGGGTTGGCCTCAGGATCCCAGAGTTAAACCATCACAACAAAAGGGCAGGCAGACTGAGGGTAACAAGTCCTGGTAGGCGGTTTATTTGGCACAGAGAGTGTAGAGTAGGTGCTTCTATTTCCTCCGTGAATGAGAAGCCAGGCTGCTTGCTTGTGGCTGGGGGTTGACTTGGTCTTAGAGAGTGACAAGCTGTCTCCTGCTCTTGCTTGTGACCTCCTGGACGTAATGGATCCAGGTGGCACTAAGCTATTGTGAGGGCAGGAGCTTTTGTCCTGGTCTGCTGTATTGTCAGTACTTAGCACATTGCCTGGCACATAGTAGGTTCTCTGTCTTACCACATACTCTTAATGTACCTCATGCTTCAGTGGCTCAGAGATCTGTTGGTGATGCTGCAGGCAAGACTGGCTATGTAATTTGTGGGCCCCAGTGTGAAATGAAGATATGGGCCCCTTGTTCGTAAACAGTTCCTTTGTTTGTAAAGGGTTTGAAAGAGATAGCACAGCAGAGAGTAAACTGAGTGCAGGGCCCATCTGAGCATGAGGCCCTGTGTGACTGCGTAGGTCACATGTCCGTGGCATTGGCCCTGACTCCAGGTGTGGGATCAATCTGATCAACAGCAGTCAGCAGACTAGGAGCAGTGGCTGGGGGTCCAGTTCCCTGAGAAGGAAGCATTGCATATTTACCTCTCTTTCAGAAGTTTAAGAGAGAAAGATCGAACCCAAACAGTAGTTGCTGTCTTCACAGATGCACAGAGATGAGTTCTAAGAAAGTGAGTGGAAAATGCTCATAGCCATTTAGAAACCTTCATGATTAAAAAACTCATGAGTAGTATCTTCTGAGACAGAATGCCTCAAATCACAGTGGTGAAGGGAAGGGTAGGACAAAGTGAAATTCTACAATGCCTGAGGTTGCAGTCATCCATCTTCAATGTAGTGTGGCATCCATGACCATTAAAAAAAAATGTCCTGCACAGTTGACTCCGCTGGTTGAGGAGTCGTCTGTGCACCAAAAGGTTGCAGGTCCAATCGCTGGTCAGGATGCTTACCTAGGTTGCTGGTTTGATCCCCAGTTGTCTCTCTCACTTTCTCTCTCTCCCTCCCTCCCTCTCTCACCTTTTCCCTCTCCCCCCCTCTCTAAAATCAATAAATATATCCTCAAGAGAGAATTAACAAAATTTTTAAAAGATGTAAGAAAGCCCTCCCCATTCATTCTCAAACCTTTAGGAGGGAAAGGTCCATGAATGGCAGTGAGATCCAGTGCAAAGACATGAGCTTATTTTGTAGTTGTAAATGGATTTGTGTCTAAGAGTGTTTCAAAACAATAATATATAAAGATCTTGGTAAAGACATTTCCCAGCATTATTCCCTTCTATTGAGGAAAGCAAAAGAAATTGACCTGAGCAAATGGTGCATGTACATACATTCTCTGTTGTGAGCATTTCGTGTCTATGGTATTGCATTCTGTCACCTGAGAATTTGAGCATGAGGTTTAAGCCACCACTGGAATTTCTTTAGAGTCTGGAGAATAATAGGAATTTCAGTTTTCAACTCTGAGGCTCTCTGACTGTAAAGGCTGAACCCAGGCTGCCCTTCTCCCTCACTGTCTTACAGAGAGAAGAATCCATTAAAAAATGTTGTCAGAGACCTGGAAGGAACATCTGCCAGAATCAGTTGTTAGAGGTCCCTGTAAGTCAAGGAAAAATCTAACTTTTCAGTGGGAGACGCCTATGTGACCCTTTCCTTTGCCCTTTCACCTAAATTATAGTGAACAGGAGATTGGACGATGGTGGTAGGGCTGTTGAATTTTCCTTTGCTCAGAAACACAGCTTAACTTGTTTTCTGGTGTCACTGATGTGCTTTGGCCCTCCATAGTCAAGCAACTACAAAGAGCACGGTAGCCAGTGTCCCCAAGGCCACACATCTGGAACAGATCCCATCTTTCAGTTTTGTTAGGTTTGGTGCCAGCACCTGGCCATTCTGTAAGAGATGCACACACAAAATCATACCTAAGGCATGTGTGTCTGGTGCCCATACCCACCTGAGGAGAAACTCCCTCTTGCATTTCAAGTTACTGTGTTCAGGGGAGAAACAGAATCTTATCCTTGTCTTGTTTTGTTGGCGTGTTCAAGATAGGTACCTTTGGATATTGTGACGGCTCAGCTCCCTGACCCCCAGGGTAGGGTCTTTGAAAAAGGATCTATTAAATTCCTTTTCTGCTTATTAGCAATGCAAAAACAATAGCACTTTGTTTTGGACCTTGTTCTCCACTTAGTTCAGCAACATGTTTTACTTACTCTCTTTACCACACAATTTTAACATTTAATGTTTGCACCAGTTTAGAAGAAGAGATGTCACCCAGGGAGGTCAGGAGGCAGTCACTGAATTGAATCTCAGAGTCACTGCGGAGTTGGATAAAATGCACAGTCACTTTAATGATACAGCTCCACGTTCCTAAAAGCCAGATCTGTTTTGTAAATACAGTTTCATTGAAACACAGCCACATTCCTCCATTAACACATTGCCCATGGTTGCTTTTGCACTGTAACAGCAGAGATGTCTTTGCAACTGACACCATATGGCCCACAAAACCCAAGACTCTTTACAGAAAAATATTTCCTGACTGGTGCATTAGAGGATAGAGAATCCGCCCCAAGAATGAGAATTAAAATTAGATAGGGTGGGCAAGTCAGTTCCGTGCCTCCTCATGACCTATGACCCATACCCTGCTGAGCTGCAGGTCAGTTCCACTGCTTTTGCCTCTCACGGTGCAACTAGTTAAGAGGTTTTCCAGGTAATTGTGATTGTGTGTGGTTTTCACCATATGCGTTGATAACAGAACCCGTCTCTGGAGTAAGATTATTCTCTTTCAATAATATTCTCAATTGTTTACGTGAATTAACTCAGTTTACAGGGCAGTTACCTCTGCCCCAGAGGAAAATTTAAAAAACTGTAAACAGAGATATACCCAATGGGTGTGTAGGATTCTTTTGCCCAGTGGCATCTACCCCTTGTGGAATGCCAAGCGAACCATGATATGCTTTCCTCATTGAGTCAGAATTAAGCCGTCTTCTTTCTTTCAGTCTTCCTCACTCTGACCTGATGTGCCACCTTTTAAGACGACTTTTGCTTATGCTTATGTTGATTTTGAGAGTCTTGGAGTTTGGGGGTTCCTGGGTGTTGATTGGTCTCCAGCATCTTCCTCACACTCACCCGTGTGAGTATCCCGTGTACTTAAGTCTTGAACATGATACTTCTGCTTTTAGGGAAGTAACACACCCTGTTCTTTTTATCTGAGTTCCGCATAGCAACGAATAGAATGTAATTTCTGATTACCCTGTTCACTGAGTTTGGATAGTCTTTGTAAGGATGTTCCGCAAAGCTCTGCAGTTCCTTTTGTAATAGGTAATGTCTTAGAGTTAGCAGAGACTCAGGGTTTGGGCAGAGATTGTAGCTGTCCAGACCTCCACTCAATGTCACACCTGTGACAGGAGCTTCCTCTCAGCAGCGAGGAGTCAGGTTACTTAATTCTGTTCCTGGGGAGGAGTCCAGTCAGCTCAGACTTGGAATGAGCCCTCCCAGAGCCCAGGGAAGGGAGCCTGCAGGAGCCCAGTATCCTGTTCCCTCAAGGGAGCTGAGTTAGAGTGGAAATTCCCTGCTACCCTTAGAATAAATGTGAATGCTTACCCCTACATCTTCAACCAGGTATCCATTGCTGCACAGCAAGACTCCATAAATATCAAAAACTCCTGTGAAGGAAAGCATAATTTAAGGAAATATCAGCATAATTTGAGGAACTTGCAGGCTCGGAAATACTTGGAAAGTATCTGCAAATATGAAAAAGAAATTAACACTTTTATGTATTAGTAAAGGGATATAAAAACTTGGCAATGAACTTAGATGGGTCATAGAAGGAAACAGTTGTCCAGCATGTATACACAAGCATTTCCAATATCTTCAAATTAGTAGCATGTAATACCATTCTACACCTAATAACACAGCAGTGACTTCTTTGAAACAGTGACAACCAATGTGTGTAAGGCTGTGCCAAAACTGACACAATTTAAATTAATATCCTTTTGAAAACTGTTTGGCAATATGTGTAAGAAAGTGAATAAATGTTAAGGGAGGCATGAGAGATGAAACCAGGTAAGGAATTTGGACTAGATACAGTAGGCAGGGAGCCCTGGTGATTTCTGAGGGCTGAAGTTGCCCAGGGAATCCTATATAGATTAGTCTACTGTTGACTATTTAAAAGGAAGAGACAAAAAACTAACAGCTAGGATGATTCAATAAATATTGTTCATCCATAGGTGATAGAACTTTAAAGCTAAGTAACTCCTCCATTTGACAGACCAGAAGACCAAGGAGTAAAAACATTTCCCTGAGGCCCTAAGACTTGTGAGGTCAGGGGAACTAGAGAAGCCAAGAGGAAGTTGACAGAATCTTCTTAGTTCCAATTCTGTTTGTCTTTTTAATATTGAAGGATTTATGGAACAATTTAGCATAATTTACAAGAGTAGAATTTTAATGATCTTATGCAGAGCTTAGTATTTTGTGATTAAATTTATAAGCATTAGCTTTTAAGTAAGATTTTAAATAATTAAACTATTTTCCATTTGAAAATATTCTGAGTAGCCAGTAAAAATAATTAGATAATCTTCATAGATTGAATGGAGTAAGAGCCAGAATTGAGAAACACTCAATCCTTTAATCATTGATTTTTTTTAAATGTCTGCTTTGCACTCCAGAGACTTGCTATGCTCTCAGATCACACAGGGGTACCCCCAGTTCTGTCCTCCAAGGGCAGGAGTGATGGGCATTTGCTCAAAATCTATCAATCAAATTATATGGCATCTACTAGGAATATAAATAATTACACAAAATTATGCAACCATATAATAGAGATAAATGTAATTACAAAGGAGACACCAAGATTTAAATGGAGAATTCACAGCACTGATATTTCAGCTTAATCTTTAGGGGTTTCTATAGGAATTTCACAGACAGGTCAGGGGAGGGAACTGAGTTGAGAAAGAGCATTCTAAGTGAAGGAAATAGAACTTGCCAAGTTGCAAAACAGCCTGGCCATTTCAGAGCACTGAGAATGTTAGGCATGTCTGTCCCAGGTGCAGACCACGGAGGAGAGAGAACAGTTAGAGGTAAGGGTGTCAGACAGTGCCTCTGTGGGACTTTTCTGTATTTCAAGGTAGCTAACATCATAGAATGCTAGTGTCATACATGGTTCTAAGTACCTTTACTGTCTATTCATTTTATTTTACCTTGTTTATTCTCATTTCATAGATAATGAAAATGAGTCATAGAAAAGGCGTATGTTACACAAATCATACTACTACTACTAAGTAGTGAGATTAAGATACGAAAAGTGGACGTGAATCCTCAGTTGAATGTCCTCAAATCTAGACTGTCCTTCCTGTTCTGTATTGGGAGTTTGGAGCTTTGAAGGGTATTTAAGCTCCTGGTCGTGGTGGTACAGACGATCGTTGAAATGCTCTGGGTGGCAAGCTTGCAAACAGTCACTTGTAAGAATTGAGGCAAGGGATGATGAGAGCCTGAGTTAGAACAAAAGTATTTAGGAGATAAAAGCCTTAGAACTTCATCTTGATTTGACCAGGCTTGGAAAATTGGGTAGATGTTGGTACCATTAATCAGGCTTCTTAACAGAGAAGGAAGATTCAGTTTGGGACAACCTCAGTTGTGCTGTTCATGGAATATTCACACAGAGAGGTGTAGCAAACGGGGATATTCAGGTCAAGAGATCTGGAAGTAAAGCTTTAAACTCATTACCCCTGAGGTTATCACTGAAATCCCTCTTACAAATACTCCCACCCACTGAGAGCTTATAGTGAGATAAGAGGACCTTCTAGAGAAATCTAGTGCACTGTTATTCAAAACACACTTCAGCCACTGGCTGCCCGTCCACTAATTGTTTCTTACTGGTTTGTGGTGACACGAGCAATGTGCTTCAGAATGCAATCAACTGTATCACTAAGCACATTGTTTACTTTAGCTGACTTTTCCTTTTATTCTTAGCAAGACTTGCCAGGAAGGAAGCATTGCATTAATTAACATCCTCATGCAAACTCCTTATTTTGTCCCAGATCAGCACTTTGAGTATCACTAATGTAGAAAACACTAATACTTAAGTGTTTGGGCAGAGGAAGTGTTTTCCAAAGAAACTGACAAGAAACAGTGAATGGCAGGATGAGAAGCAGGAAAAAAGAAGGGATGGTCAGCACAGCCACAGAGGTCCAAATTCGACTGACAACTAAAAAATGATTGGATTTGGCCATTACAGCGTCATCAGTAACATTTTAGGAGTTTCAACCCCTGCTTATTCCTCTTCCTTCTGCTGTCTCATTTTTATCCCACTAGTCTACCTCCCAAATAATTCTCAAATCTTTACTTTTGCCAGGTGCAGAGAAGACCTCTTTAACTCTAAATCTAAAATATTCTTGGATTCAGTCTTCATTTTACCTCAGCTGATCTGAAGTTCAGATCGCCCTCTTCCCATACTATTTCCTCTGTCGTGCACGGACCTCGGTTCTCCTTCTCACGCCTCACCACCCTCCCCGTCTGTCTCAGTTCGTCTTTCCTACTCACACTGCATGGTTTTAATTACACCCATTTCCCATTTCTTTTTTAATTTTTTTATTTATTGATTTGAGAGAGAGAAAGAGAGAGAAAAACATTGCTTTATTGTTGCACTTATTTATGTATTCATTAGTTGATTCTTGTATGTGCCCTGACCAGGGGTTGAACTGGCAATGTTGGCATATTGGGACAACACTCTGACCAACTGAGCCACCCAACCAGGGCTAACTGCACCCATATCTTAAGTTATTCCTGGTGTCCGTTTCTAAATCACAACTCTTTCCTGAACTTCAATACAGTCTAACAGCCTACTGGATATGGATGATACAGACTCTTCAAGTTCCATATGTCCAAACACAGAACCTGAATTCCCACCTGTACACTTCCCTAAAATCCTTTCTTCTTCCTAAATCTCCTACTTTCTTTTATAATCTGCCCAATTGCCACACCATTGGCCTGAGCATCATACTTGACTTCCTCCTTCTTCCTTATCCAACTGATCTCACCTCCTAATGGCGCTTCAAAATATCAACTCGCCCTGTCCCCACTACCTGTATCTGGGCACCAGTATCCCTTACCCGATTTACTGAATGATCCTTTGGGATGGGCTCCCTTTTCAGTCCTCACTTCTCTCCAGCACCCTGGCACACTGGCGCTAGAGAGTCTTCTATCTAGATGGAAGCTTGATGACATCACTCTCTTACTGAATGCTTTGTCCACCCCACCTCCCATGCCGCCCCCCTTCCCACCCACCTGCTTTCTCCCACCCCCACCTCATCTCTGTACTCTTCCTCTACAGACTCAGGTCAGATCGATTTCTTTTTTTTCAGTTCTTCAATCTCTCTCTCCTCCTCCTCCTCCCCGCCTTCCCTCCCTCTCTCCCTCTCCCTCTCTGACACACACACACACACACATACACACACACACCCCTTCTGACATGTTCATGTGGCTGCCTGGACCATATTTTTATTCTTTTGTCACTGGTGCATTTTTCCTCCATCTTCAGGAAGCTTGCACAACCCTGTAAATCTGAGTTATGTGGACTTCCTCTGTGGTCTCCTAGCATTCTTTCTTTTCCATGTTACAACCTTTTCCATATTGTTTTGTAATCTTTATTTTTTGTCATGAATCAGTGCCTTCCTCTGAATTTTAATCTCCAAGAAGGCAAGAACCAGGTCTCTTTGGTCCATCATTATGCTTCAAGCTCCTCCCTAGTGCAATGCCTAGAAGAGTGTGAGCATTCAGCCGATGTTTGTGACAGGAAATGAATGCTCTTCTGAGTACTTTCACATCCATTGTCTCAGCGGGGGTCAAGTTGAACAATTTGGAGTGGATTTTAACGAAACGTGAGATGTCAGTGGATTAGAAGATTAAAATATTTGTTGAGTTGTTTTGCACTAGGAGGAGGAAGGAGAAGTTAGTTGGGAAAGTTGGTAAGGAGAGCAGATGCATTTAATTCCACCTCAAAGAACAAAGAGGAAGAGATTTTTTTTTAAAACTAGCTTGCATCATTTAAATTTCCTCTTCTAAGAGGTTGAGACTGGTAAATTGTGTGTGTGTGTGTGTGTTAATATTTAAAGGTGTCAGATTGTCCATCTTTTGGGGCTTTTATTCTCTACCTGGAAAAGTTTAGATAAGATGATTTAAAAATCAACCTGAAAACTTTGCTCATTTAATTTATTTGGGGGGGGGCAAGGAAGTTACAGAAGCGACTAATCAATTGTAGCTTTTTCATTTCAAAAAAATTAAGATGGGATATATTTTGAAGGATTTCATTGGGTGTTTTAAACAGGTACAGAAGCAAACACAAGGAAATAAAGGAATGGGCATAGTAGGAGGAAATCTAGGCTAGGAAAAGCTAGGTATGACAGACATTGAGGACGAAGTTAACCCTAAGCTACCTGGAAGTCAAGGCAATGTGATAAGGTGCATTGCTTGACGTCCTTTAGCTTCTTCTCAAAATGAATTTCCAAAAGCAGAGAGTTCATGATTCAAGATAAGACTTTACAGGTCAAATTCCATGCCAGCTCTGCCAATTGCGAAGTACATGCTCTGATTTGAAACTGTTTAAGAGATCGGCATGTGTTCTGTCTAGGGTGGTGGCTATCCTCTTCTGCATTGAGATGTAGATTGTAGAATATTTACAGAAAAGGAAGGTCAAGACTTTTTCTTCAAGCACAATCGTGAATCCACTGAACTCCTTAAAAAAGATACTCATTTGGAACTTCTAATTCTCCATAAAACATGGAAGGAAGATGCTTGGTTTGGAACAACTTGCGAGGATGCCAGAGTTATCTGCATCTGCAAGAAAAATTATCTAATGTAGATTTCTAGCACGCTTGACTTCGACCAGCAAGCACTGTATTCTCACAGTTCTACACGGTGCATTAGGTCAAAGGTGCATCCCAAATAACTACGCACATGGACCTTCTGTTGTGTGTGTTGAAAGATGTTGTTTGGGACTTTCTGCCCACAATTAACTAATGGGCTTGGGAGTCATCACAGTGGTTTCTGGGTATGAGGATTTACTAACCGGTTTGCATGAGGAAGTTTGCTGTGGCAGCAGACATGCAAAAGCCTCATCTAAAAGTGACACAAATCTACTTCGGTTTTCCAACTAAACAGGAGGTACAGGACTGTTCCATTTGATTAGAACTGGAATTTCCTCTGTCAAAGTCCCTTCTTATCTACTCTGACTCCTAAGGCTTAAACATGGCAGTAACACTGAGACCATGCAGTTGGGCACGTGATGGCCTGCTGGTAGGGTCCCAGCTGACAGTACAGTAAAAAAGGCCTTCACCTGTTCTCTGTAGTTTTCTCTTTGGTGAAATATAACATCAAAATGTCTCAGTGAGAATATTAGATTGAGAGATTCCAACCCACATCTAAGAGAGAAATCAGGCAAAGATCTGGGGGAGAGCCAGTACACTGGCACATCTGGAATTTGGGGAGGTAGAAACTGTCTGATGAATAAACTGGATGGACTAAGAAAAAATGTACCTAAGACATGAGAGTAAATGGTTTGTTTTTCATTCTGGAAACAGGGTAAGTCTCTTCCCAGCTGACGCTCAGCCTTCCTTGAAGTTGGTTGGGGCCATTCTTTATGATTATTTCTGTGGTTTCTCTGAGTTACCCAGATGAGTGATTTTAACGTGCTGCCTAACGGGATTTTGGGTTCAGAGAGACTGAGACACAGGAAGAACCCATGATGAATGCTGTAAGAGCATGGGTATTGCCCGTGTATCTCTGCTCTGTTTTATCTTGCAGCTCCCTTGTTCTCAAATAAAATGAAAGAGGGAATGGAGATTTTTTAATTAAAAAAAAAAATGCTGCCTGGTATTGTTTCTCCTGCTCCAGAGCTGATTTTTCTTTCCACTTCTTTCCATACACCAGAAGCCTTTTTGCAGGCGTGAGAGCAGCTGGTGAGGCTCCTGTGTGAACCTCCCAGTGCGGCAGGCACTGTCCCGGGAAGGAAAGGAACAAGTGCGGAAGTTGGGGGGCGGGGAGCACTGGCTAATCATAGAGAACCGCAAAGAGAAAGTAGGCGGCTTAGTACAACCTCTTGTCCTCAATTAAATTTTAGTAACCTTTGATCACATATTTTTTCCAAACAAGTCTTGGCATCAAATATCTCATAAATTATTTGCCAATGCCAGTAAAAGGTGATGTAAAATTTGAGCAGAGTGAAGTGCGTTCTGCTCTTCCAACTTTCCCCATGAAGTAAAACAAGGTTAACTGTGGCCCCATGGTGCCAGAACCCAAAGATGAGAATTCTTCCTCTATTTCTACAGAGTACAGTACAATCCATAGCCCGTCAACACCCATTAAAGATTCGGACTCTGACCGGTTACGTCGAGGTTCGGATGGGAAGTCACGTGGACGAGGCCGAAGAAACAATAATCCTTCACCTCCCCCAGATTCTGATCTTGAGGTATGTCATTGCCAACAGCCGGGTGAGAAACAAGGCACCTCAGTAGCTAGGTGGTGGTTCTATGCACCTGCCTGGTCCACAGTAGTGACCAGGGTGTCCAAGCACTTTGTTACTGCTTTCTTCTTCATAGTAACTGTAGGTAAAGGGTTATTTTCTCTCTTTCATATTTACTGTGGGGAAAGCAGTGGTCTCTGTTTTCTCTTCCATTTTGACTATGTGGTAAAGTATCCACTTATTTCTAAGGAAATATAATAAATTGTATAAGTCTGCTTGAACAGAAGTCTCTTAGAGCGCTCTATATCATTTCAGTTTAGTGATTAAAGACACACTTCTGTGTGTTCGGAAAGAAAAGCCTGCACTGTTCTAAACTGAAGTGGTCATCGTCTTGTGAGACATGTGGTGGTGGGGTTTAAAAGCAGTTAAATAAAACCTTAAAGGCTAGTAGAGTCCATGGCCTTGAATCCACTGCAATTAAGTTTCTGGGTTTTTTTTTTTTTTTCCCAAAGTGAAATTTAATGGTGGAAAACTTGATTATTTTTGCCCAAAAGATGAAATTTTCAGCAGAACCTATATAAATATGGCTGGTGTGAGTGGGAGTAGAAAGAAGAAAAGCCAATTTTGAGGCCTTTTGTGCTATCTCAAAGGCCTTTTGGAAATGAGTCCTTTAAACCCATTTCTGAGTCCCCCAAGAGCAGGTGTGATGTGTCCACTTAAGTCATTCACTATCTGTAATCATAAGAAAACCAAACAGGAACAATACACACCCATCCATTTGGTAACAGCCCAGTAGGTAGCATCAGGTAAACAGATGATATAAAATTTTAGTTTTTGTGTGCAGCTTTTTAAGTACTCGCCTTGATAAGGATAAAACATAAGATTAGCTGTTTTAACACTTCTTCATGAACAGAGAGCAGAGATAAGGAAAAGATAAATTGAATGATTTTTTCATTGATTGCACCTCTCTGTCTTGGAAGTTATAAACAGACTAGTTTTAGCTCATTTTTTATTTCTTCTGAACTAAGACAGAACCTCTTCTGCAAGTAGAAAGGACGTCGTATACTACCGTTTTTCTCCTATATTTATATTGATGCGGCTAATATAATTGTCTTCTTGTATCTATCTGAAGTTACAACTGAAGAAAAGCTGGAAGAAATACTTTGAATAGTTGTAGTTTTTAAAAAGAGTAAATTCAGATGTTTCAGCTGTGTCTCATTTCAAGACTAGCGTTCATACTGAAGTTAACTGAATAACCAGGTTTCTCGAGCAAGGGACAGACACGCTGACCCGGTTCTTCCTTTGTAGAGGGTGTTCATCTGGGACTTGGACGAGACGATCATTGTTTTCCACTCCTTGCTTACGGGGTCCTATGCCAACCGGTATGGGAGGGTGAGTACCAAGGGGCACTTTTCTGTCTTTAGAGTAACAAGGCCTGGAATTGAATTTTTGTCCAAATGGGAATGCAGTTAAACTTTAAATAATAAATTTAAAATCAAAAAGGGAAAATAACTTGATGTATTGATGTAGTCAGATAGATGTGTAAGGAAAAACATGTAAATGAATGAAAGGAGATTTTTTCATGTTCTTAAAAATGAGATAAACTTTATGCAATTTATTTCATTCTTATTCAGCCCCTGATGAATAGAAGTGATTGAATGCTATTATAGGATGAATTATGAAAATGTATAAATGACAACCCTGGCTGGGTGCCTCAGTGTGTTGGAGCATCACCTTATGCACCAAAAAGGTTGTGGGTTCAATCCCTGGTCAGGGCACATTACCTAGGTTGCAGGTTTGATCCCCAGTTGGAGCAGATACAGCAGGCAACCAATCAATGTCTCTCTCTCTCTCTCTCTCTCTCTCTCTCTCTCTCTCTCTCTCTCTCTCTCTCTCCCCCCCCCTCCCTCCCTCCCTCCCTCCCTCCCTCTCTCTCTCTCACTCTTCCTCTCTTCCTCTCTTCCTCTCACTCTCTCCCCATCTCCTCCCTCCACTTCCTCTCTTCCTAAAATCAATAAATATATCCTCAGGTGAAAACTTAAAAAACATACAAAGAAATAGATCTTTTAGGTGGTTTATTTTATTTGCCATGTCCTTTTAAATTATTATTCACAATATATTCAGGGGAGCAAATATTCATTTGCTGTTGTCTTCAGTGATCAGCAGCATTAGTATTTTATCTTCAAAGCACTTGTTATGAATGTCTTTACCAGTTCCTTTGCCGTAGGGTTGAATTTTTGTGAATGGTATCTAAAGTTGGGACCCTGAATGAAAGTAGAACCAATATGTTTATGTTCAAGTTGTTACCATGCTAACCTTGTTGTTGTAGGTAAAAATAATGTTATAAACCACCTTACATGACTACAGTTTCAATGTTCTGCATCTGGGTCTTCCAAAACCTTGGAAATTTTTTTGATATATTGCTTGGTGGGGTCATGAACTTTCCCACTGGAAAATCATGCTATTTAAAGTAGCTATAGGTGGTTTCTGAAATTATTCTGTGAATGTGGTAGTTCTCATTATTTTTGATCTGTAAAGAAATAATGTTACAATTCTCAGATTTTTGAGGCTCCAGGCATTTATCACAATTTAGTGTTAGCATTGATGCCCATAAATGTGTGTGTTGTCACTGCAGCTGCTATCCGGGTACCCTTGTTTCGGTAAATATAATTGAGTGCCTGCTATGTAGGCATAACCTGGAGGTAAAAGTGGGGGAATATTAGTTGAGCTTCACAGTGCACCTTTCCTTCTCACAATGCTGATGATGCCTAATCAAAAGAAAAAAAAAGGTGTAAAAATGTACCTTTGTAATAGTAAGAATATTCCACCATTTGAATTTCTGTCCAGAAATAAGTTACCTGCAAAACACAATGTGTTCCATCTTACTGTTAAACAAATTCCCTAGGGAAAATGACAATTAACAAGAATTCAGATTATAAATACAATTATTGAATCGGTAATTCTAAGAAAGTCTCCAGCTGAAGCTAACACAATAAGGATTCAGTAAATATTAGCTGCATTGATTTTTGTATTGTTTTTAATATCAATACTATACTTTTATCACTAGAAATAGTGATATTTCTATTTTTACAAAAAGGACTTATAAAATGAATTGAAGATTAATACCTGAAACATCAACATGTGAGCCAGTTGGAAGCATCTGAAAGGTCTTAACTAAACCATTACCATGTCCCTCCACCTAACTTCTGTGGAAGAAAGGTGGTCCTTGAACTACACAGAAGTGTTGGAAAGAACATGCACTTAGAAAACCAGAACTCAGAAACCATCCAGAAAGTCTTGCGTCTTTAAAAGCATTCTCACAAGGGCCAAACTGATGAAAAGAGAGTTGACTTGACCAATTCTTTCTAGCCTGTGAAAAGGGCCAGCTTACAGCAAGGGGTTGAACATCTCATGACCTATTGACCTCCCCTCAATCTTTGAACATGAATTTACTGGTTT
The DNA here is from genome assembly GCA_004024845.1 of Tonatia bakeri. Classification (NCBI taxonomy): domain Eukaryota; kingdom Metazoa; phylum Chordata; class Mammalia; order Chiroptera; family Phyllostomidae; genus Tonatia; species Tonatia bakeri. The sequence goes on from PVIA01000217.1 coordinate 408,237, forward strand.
ACACATGGAATTTACACTTAACCTAGAGACTACTGACTCCCTAGAATTTTTCCTTCAGATTCTCAACACTAGCTAAATGAAACATTACAAATATTGTGAGTTTTATTTTAAAAACTGTCAACCATTAGTATTTTGAGGCTTCCTCAAATAGTGTTTTGTTTGTTAGGTTACTTTTCTTATACCAGAGCAGGTGATAAAAAAAAAAGTTTCATATATAATTCCCAAAAGCCAAAATTGTGTATTCTTTAAAGTATGGGTGATTTGAGATATTGAAGTATAAGCTTACCTATTTGTAAGCTGACGAGGTCAGGGAGAAAGCAGATTTAGGAAGCCTAGTTAGGGAAGGTCTTCCTGAGCAAGACTTTGAGGCTTGAGTCCAGAAAGGCCTGAAGAGGCCGGTGGGCCATGGAACCATCCAAAGAAAGAATGTTCTAAGCAAAGGAAACAGTAAGTGCAGAGGGCAGAACAGGGCTTGATTACTGAAGGACAAAGAGGTGAGCATGGCCCAGCTTAGCACTGCTGATGCAGAGTCCAGAGAGATGAGGGCAGGGACGGAGGGCCACCCAGCCATGGTCAGGAGAACTGACCTCATTGCACATGCCAAAGGATGGCATTCAAGGACTGCATGAGAGGATGTGACAGACCTGATTCTGATTTTTAGATGTCTTTGGCTGTGTGTGGAGAGTCAAAAGGAACTGGAGAACAGATGTTTTATCAGTGATTTGTTGAACTAGCAGTAGAAATGGAGAGAGCTGATTGGATTCTAGATTCTACTGCAAGTAGAGGAATTGGATTTGGAAATAATCTGGATTGGACCACTGGGCGATAAGTAGCAGAGAGGAATGAAAAGATCATTCCCAAGTTTTTGTCCTGAGCAACTGGGAGAATAGTCATAGGAGAGAGTTGAGATGGGGAAATACTAGCTGGGAAGGGAAATAGAAAGTTTGATGTTGGACCAGTTTGAGATGTCGATGAGACATCCACTTGACCCAGGCAAGGAGGCAGAGGTGGGAATGAGGCCGTGGGCAGGGCTAGGGAGGTTAGAGTTAGAGTTGACCACGCACAGCTCAGGGTCAGAAGCTCCTCAGATGTTCTTAGCTTGATTTCTTCCTAAACATGTATTGAGCACCTTCTTCGTGCTGGATGCTCAAGGTCAGTCTGTGGTCTTACAGCCCAGAGAGGTATTGAAGACACAATTGCTAACTAAACTGTAGCCTGAAACATATGAGAAAGCTTGCTTAATGTTCTCTTCATTAGTGAACTTCGGAGTTAGGCAGAATTTGCTCGCATATCTGATAATCATGCCTTGTAAAAATCTACAGTTCAACAAGTATTCTTCCTGTCAATAATAATAACCAAGATGATCAGGACATCCCGCATCCTTTTGGCTCCACTGAGGCTGAGGAGAAAAGTCTTAAAGCAGTTCAGGAGCAAGCCTTCTCTCTCGGAGTGCACATTTTGTGGTGTTCTACACATTGTCAAGGGGGGCATGTTAAGGCTGGGCCTTACTCTCCAGGCATAGAAAGAAATGAATGCCTGACAATGTGATAGCTGTTCTGTCTCCTTGGGAACCAGATACTTGAGAAGTAGCTTAGTCACAGTAGCTTAGGCAACTCCCTGAGTAGGCCATTCAGTAAGGGGACACAGGATCTGGTTGATATAATGCAAAATTAAGGCATGTTTCAGCAATATGTACAAAAAAAGCTTGAGAATGTCCCACCTCCTGTGTAATTCTAACTCTGGGAAGCAGGCATGTTGGGTGTTATAAGGAAGTGGTGTTTTTATAACAAAGTTGATGGGAACTAACGGAGGGTGCCGGGCCGGTGCAGGCTTGGCTGTGGAAGAGAAGAGAAACAGCTTCATAGCAGGAGAATGAAGTCTGTGGGTGTTACTGCAGGTTGTTGTTAATATCAGGCCCAGCTTGCTTTGTTTAATGCATTTTTAGAAGTTGCTTTCAAACAAAGTCCCAATTCTCCAATTTCACTGAAAAAAACTAGTCTTGATTGTTTTTTCATTAAATGCTTTCTTTAAAATAGACAATACATTTTGGAATAGTCATAGAATCATCAAGCCTATGTGAATTCCCAACATGCATGTATTAAATTTTGATTATCTCCGGTTAAAAAAAATAGTATAACCTAGATGTCATATCAAAGCAAGTGCCACAGAATTCCATTCCAAATAAGCATTGTGCTGATGCCCCAAGCATGGCTTCCCTCTCATGGGAAGATTCCCCGGCATATCAATACTTAATGGCTTGATTATTTTAATATTTATCTTTTATTGTTGCTCAGATGGATTTGGCCTAGTACACTCCTCATTTTATACAGAAACCTAAACATGAGTACTTATACCGACATAAAGCTTAGCATTTTTAATTCTAGGTCCTACTTATTAATAATTTCCTATGTGCCCAGTACTCACTTAATTCAACATTAATGCTCTGAGATGGCTAAGCCCATTTCACAGATGAAGAAACTGAGGCTCAGAGGAAGCTAGAGACTAAAGGTAAAAAACACAAGTACTATGACTGGTATAAAGTAAATATGAAATTATATTTTAGTGTAGTTGAACTTCGACTGCCAAATACTTGACTCTGGCCTAATGGCCAATGAGTAAGTAATATGTGGCCGTGTCTTCAAATTTATGAAGTGCCAATAAGTAACATACTTTATGGTGTGATACTATGAGCATCGGATTCAAATTCAAATAGATCTACTCTCGAATCCAAGCTCTGACTTTGTAGGGTTTCTCCCCACCTCCCCTTTCATAAATTATTTATTCCACTGATTCTGTTTCCTCATCTATAAAGCTGGCTACTTAACTTGCAAGACTGTTTTAAGAATTAAGTTATATCAATTATATCTCAACAAAGTTGGAGGGAAAAGAAAGATTGAGATTGTGTCATGAATTGGAAGGGCTCAGCGCTGAGTCTTCCTACACAATAACCCAATGATAAGAACAGCATTCATCACCTACTGATCATGTATCTGCTGCCTGAGCGTGGGTTTTATAGAACACCAGGCTTCTACAAAGATCTCAGTTGTCATAGTGAGTTTCAATCAACTACGTTTCCCTAGTGAGTATGATGCTAAGATGATTCAGTACATTGATGAAAGAAAAATTTGGAAACAGTTTCTCTAGCCCATTTCATCAGAACAATCCAGTTAGCCAGTAAAGATTGCTGTTCTTACCCTGTTTTGGGGGTAACACTAGACTCCCACATCCTTTGAGGGCTGACCTCCTTCCCTAGTGGCTGATGAAGATGCTGAACTCTCAGTACGGCATCGAAGCAGCCAGACACCCAGTGTCCTTCTCAGGCTGGGGAGGGTCTGGTCACCTAAATGGAATGATCTCTCTGCTGGGACCCCCGGACCCAGGTTGGCAAACCTTTTCTGTAAAAGCCAGATAGGAAATGTTTCAGGCTTTGTGGGCCAGCTGCCTATCATTATGCTCAGCTAACAGAGCTACAGACAATATGTAAACAAATAAATGTGGCTGGATCCCAGTAAAACTTTATTTATAGCTCCCATTTTGAATTTCATGTAATTTTCATGTGTCATGTACTATTATTCTTCCTTTGGTTTTTAAAAGTCTAGACCAGAGGTCTAGATCAGAGATTGACAGACCATATCCTGCAGGCTTTCGTAGGGACTTCAAGCAAAAAATATCATAAATTTTTAAGGGTTATTTAACAAGAAGAAGAAGAATGTGTCCCAGATTGTATATGGTCTGCAAAGACTAAAATATTTACTATTAGTTCCTTTAGAGGAAACGTTTGCTTACCCTGCTCTAGATCAGATTCTTAACCTTGTGTTGATTAGCTTCACTGATGGCACCAGGACAGTTGATTCAATGACAGCCATGCTGCACCGACTAGACTGTAAACTCAGTGCAGGTCTCTGGGGACCCACTGGAGAAATGTCAGCACACAAATTCGCCAGGGTGAGCAAAGCAGCTGGAACAACTAGGTCCAACATGCTATGGCTTCACACACTGTAGAAATTTCTCTCTCTTATTTAATAGTCTCAAATGGATCTTCCAAGTTGCATGATTTGGGCAACGTTTGGTGGTGCCTAGGAGGTTGTACCATCTCACCGTGGAGCTTCTGAGGCTTCTGGTCATTTTCAGGAGCTTTGTAATGCCCACAGGGAGCAAAACCAGGGAGGGTATGAGTGGAGACCTTCTAGCTCAGGCTTGGAAGGGGCACACCTCTGCCCACACAGCCCAGCACAAAGGAGGTAGGGAAATGCAGCCCGGTTGTGAGCCCAGGAAGATAGAGAGAATGGGTTTTGGTGGAAGGCAGCAATGGCAGCCACAGTTCTCAGTTAAGAACTATTTGACAAATGAATGCAAAGCAGAGCACACTTTCCGACCCTTCTGGTGGCTCTGGCCATCCCTGCACAGCAGCCCCAAAGGCTCAGAGACATGAGTGGCCAGTTCAGTCCCAAAGGGTACATCCCTGGTTCTATTTTCTTCTTTGTGTGTTAATGCCAAGTTAGATCAAGATGATGAGATAACTTATGGTTCCAAGTATGACTTTTGGATATTGTAGAATGTCGTGAATCTGACTCTGAAAACAAAAGCACGGTGTTTTTGGCTATCAAAGGATTTCCAGCTGGAAGAGCCCCCTCTGTCCCTTTTCTCTGCACTTACCTTGACAAGTGCCCTCTTTGCTAACTGCCAGCTGCCTCCTCCCAACTGGCAGTAATACAGCCTCCCTTAGTGTCTTGGAAAATGCGACTTTAAGTGAAACAACTCGTAAGGAAACCAATTTGACCACAGGTTAATTGATATAAATGAGAGTTGAGTTCCTACATCATATTTCTGATCATAAAAACATCACCAAACTTCTAAAGACACAAACACTTCTAATGTTAAACACTGAAATAAATTTAAACTCTACAGGCTTTTAAGGAAGATGAATAAAAACAAGATAATGATTTTCCAACCCAATGATTCTAGTTCAGGGTCTCAGTGGCCAGAGCCTGTCCTGGCAGCTCAGGGTCCTGACCAGGACCCACTCAGACAGGACACCCTTCCATCACAGGGCCACTCACACCCACTCAGACAGGGACAGCGTAGACGTGCCCTTCATCTTAGGTGCACGCCTTGGGGATGTGGGAGGAAACTGGAGTCCTCAGAGAAAACTGTTGCAGACGTGGGGAGGACATGCAAGCTCCACACAGACAGTGGTCCCAGTCAGGAATTGAGTTATTTTTTTTCTCATCAACATTATAACAAAATGATATTATTTGAGGACCTGCTATATATAATTGATACGTACGTTCCTGCTGCCTTATTGAAGAAAGCCTGGTCTTTCTTATTCGTACCCATAAACGGGAACACTGTGAATGAACGCAGAGCGTCATAGCGTCCCAGCCACCTCACCCACCCACCTCCACCCACGCTGGGGGTAGCTTGCTTTGTGGCCTCGGGAGAAGCACCTTGCATCTCTGAGTCTCACTTATTCTGCCTTAATCTTCCCATCTGTAAGATGGATGCTATCACAGGGCTGTTGGGAGAACAGTGGGAAGCACCTAGAAAAAATACTCCCAGGTACTCCACAAATATGAGCTGTTATTGTTCACTGTGGGGTTCAGAGGAGGGACCAGCAGTAGTGACTATTGCGTGTTTCAGGTAGAAGAAAGGGAGAGGTCAGAGCAGAGCACAGCCATGTAGGGAAATAATAGTCAAAAAGGTTGCATACCTATAAAGTATATCTCATGGATCAGACTCTCAGAAGACGAACAGCAGAAAATGTATTGAAATGCTAATAAAAATACTGCATTTTGTTCAGTTTTTACAGTTTACACTATCTTCCATTAATTACTCAATCAGTCCCTTCCTTTATTAAATTTTTATTTATTGATTTTGACACACATAGGAGAGAGAGAGAAAAGCACTGATTTTTTTGTTCCACTTATTTATGCATTCATTGGTTGCTCCTTGTATGTGCCAGGGCCAGGGATTGAACCTGCAACCTTGGCATACTGGAACGATGCTCTAACCAACTGAGCTACCCAGCCAGGGCAGTCTCTTCTTTTTTCTAATGAAGAAACTGTGACTGAGAAAAATTAAATAGTTGGTCCAATGAAGCACATCTGTTAACTACTGCACTGGGAATGTAATCTAGACTCCTGACTGGCCCCTGGCCCTTGGAGCACTGAGCACCAGGATCTTATGCTGCAGGTGTGGGAGTGCTATGCGCAATACTAAAACAGTGGAGTGACAGGCTGGAATTGTACAACTGGGAAGATTGATCTGATAGCAAAGGAGATTACTGTAGTGCTCCTGGTAGGAAATAATAAAGGCCTAAGAAAAGGGCTGTAACCCTAGGACGGAGCGAGAGATAGGAGAGTGGTTACAAATGAAATCCAGATAGCGCTTTTGATTTGGTTTAGCCTTTTCTTTGGCACTGGATGAGCCCCCGTGTGTGGAGGCCAACTTGGCCAGGTCTGCTCTGGCTTTCTTCTTCTTCTTCCCTCTTTGTGCCCCTCCTTGGCAGTTGTCCCGCATTTGGGGTTCAATGGGTTTTCTCCACAATCACAACTAATCTTTGGAATAGTTAGGTTCTTTCTCTCATTCTCTACTTGGCTATTAATTTCATGATGTCGAAAGAGGGAGTCTCTCCAGTAAGGAGAAAATTAAAGCAATCGAGTGTCATGTGTCTAATCAGTAAAAAAGGACCTGATTAACTCCATTACAGGTTTGGATTTTTTTTAAATCATCCAACCAGCAGTTGAACCATGATTTATATTTCATGAGTATACAGATTCTTGCAGTAATCCAGATTATTTCTTAATTGTCATCAGAACTACACCCAACTCCTGAGACTTGGCATTTCATGCCAGCTGTCCCATGATGGGTCCTTATAAAATTGCAAAAAGTTAATACTCCATTGATGCCGCTGGGAACTTTACACGGGCAGAAGGTAATCGGTGGAAACTTTGAGTCTCATAGGTTATACACAGCATTTACATAACACGTCTAGTAATATTACTTTTAAAAAATAATACTTTAGCATATTTTTTTTTCTTCTCTCAGATGAGGGAGCTACTTTTCTAATCTTATCCTTAATCCTTTCCTTGTGTGTACCCAGCATGGGATCTCAAAAGTAAGCCACTCCTCTACGCTGAGTGCCCATTCTTGTTTTTCAGCTTCTTCCCCGCCCCCCACCCCCAGCAACAAAAGATCTTGAATGGGGAGAAATTATTTTAAATGACATTCAGGCCCCTTTTGTGACTGTAATATTAGCATTCTAAATAAGGAATTGTTTACAGGGTCTAGAGTGGGTATTTTTTTTTACTTTCATTTGACTGATACTGCCTAAAGATTTGCTATTTGTTTGAGCATACTTTATGAGATTTTCACATTGACCAACAAATCCTCATAAACCCGCTCATGTTGTTAGTATCACACCTCACTGGGCCACCATAACTGTCAGTAATTGCTTGTCAGGGGAAGCTTAGCTGCCCACATAGAATTCGTGTGAATAGAATTTAGAAACCTTATCTTTTATTCCATAAATTCAGAATGTAAAGACCACACATATCATGAGTTACTACTCACACTTTCTGAAATAGTCAAACCATCTTCTAGTAACTCCTTCTAGCTTAAGATTAATTCTTTAAATAGCAATTTTTTAAACATGATACCTTCTACTTTTTGATCCCAAGTAGAAAAATTAACTGCGAGGCATTTGTGTAAAGTTGATCTCATAGATGTAATGGGGTGCATGTTCACTCGACGTGCAAAAGACATTTATCATACATTTAAAATGTACTTATAAATTGAAAATAGTAATAGATAAACATTTAAAAGTAAAATTAATTGGGGGGTGGGTTTCAGGAAAATAAGCCCTCAACAGTCTAGGAACTTTGTAGAATCTAATTGCTAATTCAGAATGCCGTAGCTTCTAAAATTAGAACAGTGACTTGGGTATTAAAATATTTCTTAAAGGTCTTAACTGAAAGAATTTAAATTGGACAAATTTACATTGCCTTATATATTTGGTTTCCTTAACCATTCTATTTTTTTTATTTTGCTTTTCAGTTTAGAAAAATAAGATGGTAGAAGAAAAGGAAAAGGGGACAGAATGTGCAAGGGTGTGGAAATAGGAACCAGAGCTGCATTAAAAATAGGAACAATTTTGCTTTTAAAGCTTTACTGGTTTATCTAAGCAATAAAGAGATATTGCTTCCTTATTAGCACTTGGTGCTATTTTTAGTTGTTCTTATAGTAAAACTGAAATGACTTACAGTTCTTTTTTGGACTATACGAGATCTAATGTAATATCTGGCATTTGTGGCATCATTAAATCAAAGCTTAACATCTCAGGATGTATCTTTTAAAACAGTTACACAAAAGGGAGAAATATTGGTATGCTTAGACAAATGGTTGGCTTTAAGTTTTCTAGAGAAACAAGAATGCATTTTATTTTTATGTTCAGAAAAACATTCTGGATCCCATTCTAAAAAAAACAAGAAGAGATAAACAAGTTTTGCTTACATTTTCTATCTATTTTGAGGCTTAAAGTCTGAAGTAGAATTTTTGAAAAAAAAAATAAGTAAAAATGGGTAAAGAATATCATTTTTGAATCAGCCTCAACTGGGGGAGTGCCTTTAAAAATAAGTTACCATTTGAAGCTAGGAAGTGAGAATTGAGAATGAGCGAATTCTACCTTTCAAAACAGTTTTTGCAGTGCTTACTTAAAAGATAGTTAAGATCAGATATCATGTACAAATACAGGAATCAGCAATGCAGATTTAACTGGTATTTCTCAACATAAAATCTGAGCAACATGAACTTCATCCTGGTCACTGGAATAAAGCAAAAACATGTAAGAAATTACCCACTGCCCCTCCTCACCAGGGACCTGGAAGACTTCACCGCTGTGCCCTGTGGGGTGAGGTCCCAGGCTAATTGTGGGGTCTCCATGTGAGGACTACCCAGAACTGAAGACTCCATCAAAAGAATTTGTCAAAATAGAAGCAGTAAGTGGTACTCAGTACCTTAGGCTTCAGGCATATAGTAGCTTAATTGAAGTAACAATCACTGGAAACATCCATGAAAAAATTGTACCACCAATTCTGAAGTTGCACATGCAAAGCCTTCTGTGTTAGACTAGCTACAGTACCCAAGACACACACCTGGGTGCGCACCCCTCTCCTGCTGAGTCGCCTTTTGTTTCCTGGTCTGACACTAAAATGTTTTTCATACAAGTCAGTCTTTTATAATTGTTTAATTTCATGCATAGTAGTGTCTTAGGTGCCTAGCCATAATTCTTGCCTTCAGGGAGCTTATAAGTGAATAAAGGAGGCTGTTGGTAGGGAATGAATGAATCTTCAACAGCAGTCCTTCCTTGGGGCAGAAATATTCTGAATTAACACCACTGTCAATCCACAAGGAGTGAAACTGCTGAATCTCTAAAGGACCAGCAATATTCAGGAAGCAACCAGTCTCCCTATATTACTCATGACAAGCATTCTCTAGTAGCTACAATCACTGAACCAGTAAGAAATAGCCCGTAATAGGATGTGAAATGATAACACAAGCATTGTGGATCAGAAAAAAATCAGGACCCACAGCAGCTGTGCAGCCAGAAAAGGAATGCCAGAGGCCCTAAGTGAGATGCTTCTAGGGTTACTGCTCTTAAATGACACGGGGAACTCTCCTTTGCAGCCGATCAAGTTGCACTGTGACACTGCTCTCGCTGCTGTTCCTAAATGTGTGAGACGTAGGTCCTGTGGCTTCAATTACAAGTGTAGGCGTTCCTCTGGTTTTCTGAACCAGAACATCCTGTGTGATAAGCATTAGTAGGGTTCACACAGGCAAAGCAGCATCTGAGATACATTCTTGTGCATATTCTAAGTCTCACTGGAGTCTGGGTACCTATCATCACATGAGTCCTGAAACCTTCTTCTCAGTAAATGATGCTGTACTGAGGAACTTCCCATGGCTTTTTCAGTTTTGACCTTTAAAAAAGTTCTGGCTTTTTAAAAGTATGATTTGGGCGTGTTTTAAATTTTCAAAAGAAGTATTTTTAATCCATAGTTTCACCACCAAAAGACAACTGACCTTGTCACAGTGAATACTTTTATGTATTTTTAAAATTTTATCTGTAAGTGCTTCTTAAGTATGTACAGAAGGAGATGGAGCAGTGTCATGAAACCCAGTGTGACCTCTTCCAGCTTCAACAGTTACCAAGTCCGAGGTCATCCCATTGTATCTGTGTTCTTCCCAGGTCCCTCCCCTCCCCTGCTCTGTCCTAGGATGATTCTTCAAAGCAAATCCCAGATATTATATTTTTTCATTTATATATATTTTAGTATGCATTTAAGACTCCATTAAAAGAGATTTTATAATAGAAATAGATGATACCCAGTATGTTAGCAATCTTGAAAAATTAATAAGCATTTCCTAATATCATTAAATGCCTAATCAACAATTGCGTTTCTCCAACTGTTTTTAATTTTTAAGTTATGATAAAATGCACATAATATAAACTGTACCTTCTCAGCAGTTTTAAGTGCACAGCTCAGCTGCGTTTACTACATTCCGTTGTTGCCCCACCAGCCCTCAGAGCTCTCCCCATCACGCAGACTGAAAGGCTGCAGCTGTCACACAGGTCCCCACACTCTCTCCCCCAGCGCCTGTCAGTGACCATTCCGCTTTCCATCTCTGAGATATCTGACAACTTTAAGTACCTTGTATGAGGAAAGTCATACAGCATTCATTTTTTGGTTAGTGGCTTATTTCACTTTGCATGATCTCTTCAATTTTCATTCATGCTGTAGCCTGTATCAGAATTGCCTTCCTCTTTAAGGCTGAATAATGCTCCATTGTATGGGTATACCACATTTCCCTTATTCATCGGTCAGCGCACACTAGGGTTGCCTCTACCTCTTAGCTATTCTGAATAGGTTCCTATGAACATGGATATACAGATATCTCTTTGAGACTCTGCTTTTGGTTATTGTGGATACATATCCAGAAGTAGACTTGTGGGGTCACATAGTCATTCTATGCCTAATTTTTTGAGTAACTGCCGCACTGTCTTCCAGGCCAGCTGCATCATCTTACACCCCCACCAGCAGTGCACGAAGGGTCACCTTTCTCCACAGCCTCATCCACACATCATTTTCTGGGTGATTTTTTAATAGTAGCCACCCTAAGTGATACGGACTCCATCCAGCAAGGTCCATATGTTGTGGATGAGATGAACAAATTCACATGGACTACAGAAGTCCTGTGGAGAAAAACGGATGGCATCTCGTGCCTGCTGGTTTTCTGAAAGGGCTGGGCTACGTTTGCCGTTGCCAAGCGAATTGGTTCCCTATACTAATGAGTGTCAGGTGACATCTCACTGTGGTTTTGATTTGCATTTCCCTACTCATTAGTAATATTGAGCATCTTTTCATGGGCTTACCAACCATTTATACATCTTCCTCAGAGAAATACTCTTCAAGTCCTTTGCCCATTTTATATTAGGTTTCTGTTGCTATTGTTAAGTTGCAGGAGTTGTTTATATACCCTGAATATTAACCTCTTACCAGATATCTGAGTTGTAAATGTTTCTCCCATTCCATAGGCTGCATTTCACTCTGTTAACTGGGTCCTTTGTTGTGCAGGAGGCTCTAGATGTAATGTATTGTGTCTAAGCAGAGCCTGTAGTATGCCCATTATGGGAATGTGCATTTTTTCTTTTCTGCCCTGCATGCAAGATTTCTTTGCCTGCCGGTTGTGAGCACAATTATTGTAGAAGAAACTTTTTACATTTCTGTGCCAGGTAGCAAGAGTGCCCCTTGCTAATAACACTAACCTTGTGTTAGAACTAGTATTAGACTTCCTTCTGGGTACAGATGAGCTGGACGCTTCACTATAAGCCCCGCGATGAGGTGGTTGTGTCACTTGTCATCCTAGGAGTGTCACCAGATTGAAATGTAGAGGCAAGTGAGACTGCCCAGCAGGAGCAGCAGTGTCTTCATCTGGCAGCTGAGTCCTAGTAAAATCAAATTCTGGAATTGCTATGGATTTTACTTGCTAACAAATACTTTTTAAATGACTCTTAAAGTTTATCAAATGCCTAGTTCATGTGTGAAAGAAAACAGGACAAGAAGAGGCCATACCCTGGTTTTCTATTATTCCAGTACCCACAGGAATTTACAGATGCCCTTTTCTTTTATTCTCTTCAAATCGTGTTACCGATTTTCAACACGTGAATGCAATGCTTCCCTCTCCAGAGGCAAACACAACTCTCTCTGGAGGCTGACTTCCAAGGCGTCTCAGCATTTCTGTGCACCCACTTTGAATTTCTTTTTTCATTTTTAAACATTTTTAGGACATGGAGATCTAGTATAACAGCAGTGATCAGGCTGAAAAGAGGAGCAGGAAAAGAATGACAGTGGCCCAAGGGTGATGCTGGTGACTTCAGTGGAGGATGGCAATAACTTTAGTCTCCGTGGGCAGGCCTGCACTCTAGAAACAAGAGAAAAAGATCTTGAGGCAAAGGATAATTAAGGCCACTTGACAGAGGATGAAAGCAAAACGATTGCTTTGGGCCTGAATCTACCCTCAGCAGATTTCACTGTTATTTAATTTTTCTATATAATGTTGCTTTCTGTTCAATAGAAATAATCATCCTTGGTTTAACGCACAACAGCCATGGGTAGCCTAGCTTTGCAACAAGTTCCTTTACTTTATTTGCATGAATTTAAGAAGATATTTGCAACTCAATGTCATATTAAAATAATTTAGAAGCAAGGTTAAATTTCATTCCTGTGTGTGCATTGTATGTGTGGAGGGGAGTGTGCGTGTGGTGCTGGATGCTGTTTATTTTGTTTAGGTTCAAGCAGATGTCTGCTACTAGAATTTCCTGGGCATAAGAGCTATAGTCAATTTCCACTGTTTCTTCATTAAACAAGAAGAATGATAAAGCAATTCATTGGATTTTCTTGTTTTGAGCCTCTCCACTGTACCATTTTTACTAGGGAACTAAATTGTACAGCACATGAGAATATATTTTGCAAAATGTCATGCATGCCACTACTGAGTTTTAAAAAATAAATGATGGGCTGCTGATGTTATGCTAATATTCATTTCATTGAGTAGACAAGGTTTTGTGATTAGCTCTTCTAAGAATGGGCTGTTTTCGCCTTGACCAGTGTGGCTCAGTCATCCCACAAAGTGAAAGTTCTCCAGTTCACTTCTTGGTCAGGTCAGGGCACCTATGAGAGCAACCAAAGTTTCTCTCTCTCTCTCTCTCTCTCTCCCTCCGTCCTCCTCTCTCTAAATAAAATCTTTTTTAAAAAATCTTTTAACAAAAGAGAAGAAGCTGTTCTTTAATCGGGTATGAATTAATCAGGCATTACTAGTGAACATGTTTAATACTATAGTATGTAGATAGAATGATTTTAGGATTCAAACATCTGTTTTTCCTAAGCTAGGCATCTAGGATTTTTTTTTTTTTTTTTACCTACACTGAATGCTAGCAACTAACTAAAGATCAAATTTAATATTTTATTTTCTTCTTCATTGGAATTGTTTGAAGTATTTTATTTTTACTGCTTTTCATTCATCTGTTCCTCTACCAAACTGGGAAAGGCTGACATTGTGCTAAGTCCCAAGGATGGAGAGAGAAGGACATAGGGATGAGGGTCTACCTTCCTTAGACAAGGACACACACAACGATGGTACCCAGCAGGCGATGAGCCCGGGCAGGGAGAGTCGGGGAGGAGGCCCAGAATTGATGAAGGGGGGTAGGAGAAGTGCTGCGCCACGGGCGCAGGGCGCAGGGCACAAACACACAGGCGCGGTCAGAGCCCTCGGTCCGTTCAGGAGGGTAGCCAGCGGAGATGAGCGCCCAGGTTTCCTTTAGGTTTTTGGTAGGAACTTCCATCAGAGCCACTTGTCTTTTACATTAGGCCTCTGCCTTGCCATCTTTGCAGAAAAGATTTTATGATGAAAAAATGGTTTGGAAAACTATAAATAGGTCATGTGTTGAGATAAACGAGAGTCAGATGTTTATGGGTCCTTCCTACTGGTTCCAAGTGTTTGGGTGTTCTCTGAAAGGGATGGGAGAAGGGAGCGGGCATGGTGGGACCCTGGGCCTGGGGCCTGTGAGGAAGCCCAGCGAAGATATCTACAAAGTGGGCAGGCAGCTGGGGAGAATTAAAGGAGCAGAGAATATGAGGAAGCCTTGGATTCCAGGTCCCAGTGGCAGGGTGTGGAGACTGATTTGGGGTGGGGATAAAAGAAAGGTGGAAGAATGTCAAGTTTGGGGCTGGCAGGCTGCCATTTTCCTGAAAAAGGGAAATAGGTTTCCAGGAGAAATGACGACTGCAACCTGAAGCATGTTGAGTGTTAGGTGCTCTGCAGAACATTCCAGTGGAAATGACCAACAGGTCGTTGCTGTACAGGCCTACCGGTGTGATCTGATTTAATAAAGGGTGGGGGGCGATGGTTGAAGTTGTGAGTATGTCAGGGTCTGTACGGCAGTATGAAGAGGGTGAGGAATGAGGGAAAACTGTCCTGTGGACCAAGGTCATTTAAGGGACAGGTGACAGACAATCAGATCCCAGCATGATGGTCAGAAAACAGCAACAGTATGATTGGCCCCACAAATGGAGAAATGATTAGACAACAGTGCGAACTGTCACAGAGTGGTCAAGTTCAGAAAAGAATGGAGAGATTTGGCAGAGAGTTTTACTTAAAAAGAGATGTTTCTTTGAAGTGGAGGCAAAGTTCTGTAATTTTTCAAAAGTGATCGAACAAACATGGTGTTTCAGAAGCAGCCGTTTCATAACTGCAGCTCTGGAGTTCGTTATTGCAAACAGCACAAGAAAAGTAAGACTAAGCCAAAGACATGGTGATTTTACCATCTCAGTTTTGGTCTAAAAAAATGTGTTTTTTTCTTTCTTTGTGTAAATATGCCAAAATAAACGACCAAGCTATGACTAATTTATTAACTGTTCAATATTAGCTTGTCACATTTACTTTGTATCAGACATATTTGAAAACTTTGAAAAGTATTAAAAGATTATTACAACAGGAAAGTAAAACCTAACCTCCATACGAAAAGAACTCCACTTCTAGAATGCGTAAGCAAATCTGTGGACGTGGCTACTGGTCTGCTCTCCTGCTAGTCTGCTCTCAGGGAAAACACGTCGGATGAGGTGACTGTACCCTGCCAGCTCTGTTACCACAAGCAAATCACCACACCACCGACTCTCAGTTTTCCCATCTCTCATATCAAAAGTAGGTATCCTCTACAGCTCTGCTTTCCAGTCTGCAGATTGCAACAGTTCAGTTGGCAATGAAATGGAAAATATCAGAATACACCCCACACAGTGAGGAAAGTCTTCTTTTGCCAAACTTACGTGATTTCAGCTGTGTGTGTGTGTGTGTGTGTGTGTGTGTGTGTGAGAGAGAGAGAGAGAGAGAGAGAGAGAGAGAGAGAGAGAGAGAGAGAAAGAGAGAGGTATTACTAGTCAGGGTGTAAAATGTATTTTTTTTTACTATGGATCATGGTTTAAAAAATATTTGAGAAACACTGTTCCCTCAACTAGAGCCCCTTCCTGTTCTAAAATTCTCTCATTCAAGTTAACTTTTTTTTGGTGTAATAAATGTTTCATAACAACGTGGAGTGGCAGGTATAAAAGCTGTTAAGGCATGAAAGCTAATAACAAAAGAGAAAAACATTAAAAGGTAAATAAGACCAACATCTGTGTCATATTTGACCACAAGATTGAACAAGCCTTTAAAATTTATTAGTATTCCGACTCGAAAGCCATTACTCTAATTTATGAAGAAAAGTTAAAGTATGCTATGCATTAACAAACAATGAAGTAGTTCTTTTGATGGTGGCATAAATAAGCAACCATATCAAGGAGGAATAATGCTTTTTCAGAGGAACAATACCACGGCACATAAATTCTAGAATTGGCAATTAAATAAACGTGGTGAGGCTCTTCTGCCTTGCCACATAAAAAGATTCATTGACCTGGTTATGAGACAAGTCGGTGGAATTTTATTGGCCTGAAAAAAGGGAGTAAACACCTTGTTCAGGTGTTTTGTTTTAGAAACAGCTGTTTGAACTCCCCCCACTGGTTAATTCTGCTCTAGGGTACACTTGAGTGTTTGCTTTGTCCAGCATGCTTGCTGATACTTAGATGGGAGTGAGTGAGCAATTTCCCACAAAAGAAGCACTCGATGAGAGTTTTCCTTTACTTGTTCATGTAAACTGCTTTTAATTCTTGGCAACCTATAGGTTTTAGGTGGTATTAAACAGGGGCAATTTGAGAAGGCTAAGGAGTATGAATTATCACGTAGGAAGACTGGGAAATATGTCCGTCCCTCCCCAACCCCAGCTCCCGCTCACTCAGTCGGCCTCTGTGTCTTTCCCTCCTGCTTGCCCTTTTATAAACCCTGGGGCTTTTGTTAAACCTGTTGGCAGTCTAACCCCCAACTTCAGGCCATGTTGTGTTCTCTGCCATCTTTCCACCGTCAGCCAGCAGAGAAACCCTAGGACAGGAGAGGAATTGAGACCAGCAATGCCATCCTTCCACATTTTCCCAAGCCCTTTGTTCCTCCTCTGGGATTTCTGTACGTTCAGATGCTGGGCAGTGCTATCAGGGTATGAGCAGGGCTAGTGCCATGGGTGGGGCTAGCAGTGTGGGTGGGCCGGGCTAGCAGGGTGGACTCCACCTCCCTGGCCACAGCTGATTGGCCTCCAGCAGGTGCCCAATGTGTCTCTGCCTCACTCCCCCACCCCTGCCCCGTCACTACATCCCAGGCTCCTGTTCTCTCTGAGGTGTATGGTTGTGCCAAATTAAAAGATGAGAATATTTTTTGTCTTCTAAGAAAAGAAAATTTATTCCATTTATTCTCTGAGAACAGTGTGTTTGCCATCTAGCTGTCTGATTTATTAGATGGGCAAACTGAGGCCCCATGAGAGGAAGATACCGAAGTAAGCTCAGGGTCAGAGGCTTCTCTGTCACTTCCTGCTACTTTCCAAAGCCCATGGAGGAGGTGGCACTTGGGGTGAATCCCTGAGGATTGATGGGCTATGGATGCATGGACAATAGGGAGTAAGACAGGCAGGTCTTGAGCTTTGGAGTGAAGACAAAAGAGAAAATGTACAAGATTCATGTTGGACAGTATTAGAAAACAATAATCTTATTTTCTCTGGGTTTTATGTCCTCAATTGTGATATAAAACTCAAAGACTAAAGACTGGTGATACACAGAGTATGCCCCAGCCAGATGAAGGGCCTAAGTGAAGGCATAATTCCTCTAGTTACAATTTCCCCAGTGAAATGATGATAGTTCTTCCAAAGGTTTGCTGCGATAATAAAATAGAATTTCAGAAATTATTGTTCTTTGGAAAAATTTCATAATACCACCATACCCATGAAAGTTGGTATTGTTACTAAAATATCAGTGAAACTTTCAAAAACTCGCATTACATCCTTGAACACTTCTCTACAGACGTGGTTTCCTTCTTCACTGACTGTACAGGATACTCACCATGAACTGTCTTGCTTCCTCGGTTTGATTCTCTATGAATACAGTGACCCAATAAAACCTGCAAATATCTCCACATCCCCCCGAGTTGGTCTCGGTGCCAGTAACTGTGGTCAGTATATGGTTATGTGAAGCCTTGGGTAGAAGCCGCAGGACACCTCGGAATGCTGCTGCCCCCCTCCGTGGATAGTACTGGCTTTTTGATGACTGGACAGCGTCATGTGAATGTCAAATGCGCCTCCTGAGCTGGCACAAAGCCATGAGGTCAGAGTGGCCGGCACTTCCTTCTTTTGAGTATACTCAAAATTGGCAGGCAGTCTGAATGAAGAAAAAATAATGATAGCTACCATTTGCGGTAGAGTCAGTATTCACTGCCCTTTAGAACTTAATCTCTATTGAGTCTGTTCTCTAATATTTGTGATGGTGCTTTTAGACACCTTTAATGGATTGTGGTGCAACATAAACAATGTCTCCTTGATTCATTGACTTTCTTGCTCCTGAAACATATGTGTGAAGCTGAATTTCTTCTACTTTACATTGTTTTGTAAAATATTAAGCAGCAAGTTATTTCTTCCTTATGCAAAGTTCCAAGAACCTCCGGGAAACTTTTTAAATAAAATAAGTCATTGATGTTTGCATATAAAATAAATGCTGCACACCAAAGGCAACCAGAGCCCAAGCCACCCAAGGGGTCACTTTGAGCCTTTCCTGGCACTGGCTCCCTCTTAATGTGACACTACATCTCATGTAAACTGAACTGTATATGCTCCTGACCTATAAAATTTTTGTTCTAGGATCCACCTACTTCAGTTTCCCTTGGACTGCGAATGGAAGAAATGATTTTCAACTTGGCCGACACACATCTATTTTTTAATGACTTAGAAGTAAGTTCAATTATTTCCTATAAACATCACATTGCATGTCTGAATATAGGTGATTGGTGTTACAATAAAGGGATATTGTTTTTCAGACCTATAGTTGGAATAATGAGGTAAAGTCATGATCGATTATATGGTAACACATTTTGCCTACATGGTGCTTATTTTACTTTACTGGAACTGTTGTGTTTCAAAGCTAGATTCCACATAACCATTGATAAGGATGAAAATTTGACGTCGAGAACCTTAAATGCCAAGTTGTGTTGATTAGCCAGAAGCTATGGATTTCTCAGTTACATTGAGATGAATTGTCATTAGAATCCGAGAGAACTGTGGTACTTGCACTCAGGGCTCATGTCAGATTGTCGCTGTCTTGGGTGCTGTCCTCCCTGGCTGGCCCCGTTGGTTGGATGGCATTGCAGTCAGGCCTCTGCTCTTGGGGTGCAGGGATTTCTTATGTTGAACTGCCCCTGATTTTATTTGTCCATTATAATTTGGGGAGAAACTTGTATCAGATGGCTAGTCAAATGTGTTCTGGGCAATGACAAACAGGATGATCTCAGAGAGCGGCATTCTTAAGAATAAGGAATATTGTTTTTTTGTATCGCCATCCTGAGAAAACATGACTTTAATTACATTTCACTCCCTTCTTGATAGAGACAATTGTTTATTTAAATCCCGCTGTTAAGCAAGCTTGTGGTAGGGCTGCTAACAGCCATTAGTCATCAAGTTGTTGTTTTGCTAGATTTTATAAACGTGTGTGATTTCAGACAGGAGAAGAATCTGAAAGATTCAAATAGAACTTTTACTGATCAAAGTTAATTGGCAGCAATTGGCCTTTAAATATTTCCTGATGTTTCCCTTTTCGAAATCAAGCAAAATGCACCTTATTTAATAGATGAGCCAAAATCATTTGAAGAATGCCAGTGTGTGACAGACCTTAACTGCGGTTTGTTCAACATCTGTCCCGTATTTTGATTTCTTTTCATCTGCATTGAAACTACTCACAGATGAATTGGCAACTTACAGTGCAATGAAATTATTTAAATGGGCTTCATTTTTTTCCCATTCCTTACTGAAATATTTATTTTTACACTTAGGGTAAAGTAGGAACATTTTTTGCATTTTAAAGTGTTTTCTTTCCTTAAGGAAATCACATGTAAGGCATTAGTATTTTTTAAGATAGAAATATTACAAGTGAACGACATGTTTAGAATTGCCTTTAGAAAAGCTTAATAATCATACTTATTTTCAAAAGCTGTTTCTGATTTATGGTTGTGATTCACTTCATAAGAGAACAGCACGAAAAATTTTACATTTTACTGGTGTGTTCACATTCCTTCCCTAAGTTTCCATTTGTCTCTCATGGTACAGACCAGGCTGATGTTTTGTCTTGGGTACAACCTTGTTCCTCTTAGTGATATTAATAGGTGTTAATAGCACCCACCAAGAAATTAGCAGTAATTTGCTATTGCTTTTAAACTCTACCTTCTTAAAAATGCCATAGCTTGTCTATACAGCGCCAGAACTATGTGGCGAAAGTGAGAAGTTAGGCAAAGTAATAACTTGGTAGAGTATAAACTGAAGAACTTCCAAACTTAGCTTGGATTTAATACAGCCTGATTATTGTTTACTGACATTACTCATACTGGGCTATAGAGAGAGTGTCTGAAATAAAAGTAGATATTAGAAGTTCTGCTTTAGGGATGGAGGGAATGTAGTTTTTCCATAAACTCAATATTTAAAAAAAAAAGAAAAAAGAACTAAGGGTCTACATAGCTATTGAAATATCAGATTTTGTTCTTGGCATATGGACTCTTTCTTATGAGAAGTAAAAGAGAAAAGAGAATGAAGATATTCCATCAAATATGAAAACAACAGTGGAAAAGTGATTTAAGCTTATAACCTTACAGCAGTTGATTTTAAATCATTTTATTTGAGAATAATGTAGAGGTATCAGCAAGAGTAAAAAGAAAGATCTATTTAGCCTCTGTCTTTGGAAATTATTTACTTGCTCTAAATTTGCATATTTTAAAAATAAATTGGTTCTTATACTTAGTTCAGTCTTTCTTCTTATGCTTTTGTAATTCAACAAACCTGAATCTGGTTATTGCAAATATTCGTTTCTTGCAAAATAAAAAATAAAATTATTTTCTGGCAAAAAAAATGTATTGGCATAATCCTTCTAGAAAAAACAAAATTATCTCCTCAGGCAGAGACAACATGATAACACTTGATTTCACACTCCAGTTAGCAACACGTTGTGGGAGGGGACAGGAATACTTAAATTCCATGTTTTTACCTTTTTAAGATCTAGGGTATAAATAACTTCAAGGAAATTGTAAATCTGTTACTTAGCTTGAAGTGTGATGTCTGAAATTATTGTTGACATTTGGCCTCATTTTTTTTTTAAATCTTAACGTTTTGCCAGCTAGTCCCTGTGTATAATTCGGTCAGTCCGTAGCTTTGGCGTAGAAGAGATTCGGAACAATGACTCACACTCTGTGAGGGGTTTCCAGTCACCAACCTGCTGTCATCAAAGAATGCCTGTGTGCTTAAAGTGGTTCTTAGGATAGTCTAGGAAATTTAGGATATGATTTTAAAGTAGTTTTAAAACATCTTAATTATACTTAAATAAAGTTAATTGCTTTAGTTTTAAAAGTCTTATTTGTCATCTTGCTCAGTGGCAATTTTTAATAAAAGCAGTCGCAATTTAATTCTGTCGACATTCCAGGAAAAATGTAAAAAGGAGAAATGTTGGCCTTTTTGTACTAATGAAAATGTCTGACAAGTGAAGGAACATGAGTGACAGGGTGACATAATTATCAAAGGACATAGTATTTTCCTCCACCAGAGAAGGGTTTTTAGACTTTATCCACAGTGTACCTTTGGCTTTCCTATTTCCAAGCCTGCCTACCGTCCTGCGTATCGTTTTACCTGAAGGTCTCTGGGTGCAGTAAGATGGTGCTTACATGGGAATCATTTTTTATGAATGACAGTGTGGAACTGCATTGCTTTTTTTGCTTTTTTCCCCCAGCTTCTTTAGTAAAGTATGACTCTTTCTGACTGAATGGAGAAAAGAGTTCTTTCTGTTGGGTTTTTATTGAAAGGCAATCTGCAAACAGAGTATGGACCGGCCTTGAATATACAATAATGTTTCAGTTTAATGTGTGTTGGTCAGTTCTGCTAGATTTTTCCACAGTTAAAGGAAAATATTTCATCAAGATGGATATAAGTCTAAATAAAAATAAGGTGTAAGCTGATGTTGAATTTTCTCCTTCTGCCTGGTGTGAAGTCATACCACTTCACAGGC
Source organism: Tonatia bakeri (assembly GCA_004024845.1). NCBI lineage: Eukaryota > Metazoa > Chordata > Mammalia > Chiroptera > Phyllostomidae > Tonatia > Tonatia bakeri. Next base: position 429,953 of record PVIA01000217.1, read on the forward strand.
GTGACGGTTGGCCTTCCTCAGTGGTGTTATTGACGGGTCTGCTCTCCGGCCACACTCCCTTCCTGCAAGGACCAGGGTTGGGAAGTAAAAGGAACCTTCCTCCTCTCTTATGTGAAGGTGCCACGTACACCACGTTCGCCCGTCCGCTGTGGGGCCGCACTGGCACTCTCTCCTTCCCTGTCCTAGCGCCTTGTGTGTGGGTTAGTTGGAACAGACCAGACCAGAGGATTCTTTGGTCTCAGAATTTACAGCGTGAAGACTCTGCCCTTCCTTGGGCCTTCAATCTGTAGACTCCAGTGCCAGGCCTGGTTTTTAAGTACCTGCCCTTTAGCCCTTTGTTTTTATCTTTTCTTTTAAGAAAAGGTCTGGCTCTGGTCCCTCTTGAGCCTGGGTTTGATGATTCAAAGGCCAAAAAAAGGCACTGTGGACAGTCTCTAAGTAATGCCATACCTTAAAGAGAATGAGCTGTAATGATTTCTTTAATAAAGCAAAAAAATTAGTTTTTCCCTTGGTTTAATTCAGTCTTTAAATTTGCAATAATATTTGATTATTCTAAATCTTAGGTTATCATTTACTAATTGTTTTAATACATCTTGTTTATAAAACTAGTGTTAGCTAGGAAAAATATTTCTTTAAAATATCAGTCATGCCAGTGCTAAGTATAATAGCTTCCATTTCAAGTGAAGTGTTCTGTAGGGACCTAATGCTTATGCTTCCAAAAGTGTAAGAATTTTAAACTGACCCAAAAGCTGATTTTTTTTAGTTGAAAAATATAATCCACCTAGAAAGTGCTTTAATGTCTGTAAATAAACAAGAAGAAACTCTGATGCCCAGGGCCCAGCTTCTGTGTGGATGGATGCTGAAAACATGGTTCCCTGGTGCCAGAGAAAGGGTCTCGTGGGAGCTTGCAAAGGAGACAGTTCAGAAAGAGCCAAGCCGAGTGCTACCCTCATTCCCTCCATGAGCCACGGCCAGCCACAGGAAAGCATGAGGCACGTCAGTAATTACATCCCAAACATAAGTGTGTTCGCAGACATGCACACATACATATATATGCCACCTGTGACTTTCCACTCTGTCCACAGGCTTTTGTATACTTTACTTATTTTCTCCTGCTAAATGTAGCAAATGTAAAGGATTACATCCTTTTTAAAAATTCTAGTAATATCCTCCATAGCACCCAGAAATGAGTGTTTGCTAGATTGAATACTGATCTGTTAGAATAGAACAGCATTTCTGTTTCCTTCCCCGTGGAAGACAGGAGTTGACTCTGCCTTCCTATGTTTTGAGGTAGGTTAATTGGCCTTGTTCATTTTTTTTTTTAGTACACAAAAATAACATAAAAATCCTCAGTTTAGGGAGCAAAACAAGTTTTTCAAGCAAACAAATGATTATTAGACATAATAAATATGTATTGACTTTTAACTTTATTATAACTGATGGCCAAAAAGAGGCAATGCCCATATTTTATCCATTGTCATTACTACATTCAAGTGTTCATCTTATTTCTTCATCATTTTTCACAAGCTTCTGTCATCTTTGTTTCATCTGAAGTAAAAAATAGAAATATAAAAATATATTCAAAGACTTCATTAATTCTGATGTTCATCAGAAAGTTGAGTCAAAATATATAACTGTTATAATAAAAGATATTTACCTGATACCAATAGTCAGCATTGTTCTTAACAGTAAAATAATAGAGGCATATTATCATAGAAATGCAAACAAAATAGGAATGCCCTCTGTCAGCTCTATTATTCAGCTTTGTTCTAGGAGTTTAGGGCAGTGAAATAAGGAATAAACTACAATTAATGAAGGAAATTAAAATTACTGTTTTTTGCAGATTTGATATACACAGGACACTGAAATGAATCTATTGCAAGTCTTAGAATTTATAATAGGCTTAAGAAAAGTGAAGTGTCATAGAATTAAATTTAAGAATCAGGAGCCCTCTAGCCCTAGCTAGGTAGGTCAGTGGGTTGGTGTATCATCCCATACAACAAAAGGTTGTGGGTTCAATTTCCAGAACAATTGTGCTGATCCTTTTACTGAATAAGTCTACTTTTAGCTGGTATTCTAGAAAAGAGACTTGTAGGCAGATAACCGATACAAGAGTAATAAGCGTTCATTGAACACTTGTCCTAAGTGGTCTGTATGCATCGTTCTGCATCCCACGTCTATCATATGCATCACAGAAACATCCCCTGATATTTCTGTGATAAAAGCACCACTATTTTCTCCTTTTTTGGAGGAGCCAAGTGAAGCTTTAAAACAAAACTTGTCTAAGGTCTCATAGCTACTGAGTGGCAGATTCTGACTCAGGTCTAGTACCTTCTAGATGTTCACTCAGGCCCACAGTATATCTTCCAAAAGGTAACTCTTACCATTTAAATATAGGAATATTTTAAATAGCCAAAAATAAATTAATAATGAAATATATTATACATCTTCATTGAAAATTAAGACAATTCATTGAGGAAAATATTCATTGTTCATTTCAGGCTTAAAAATAAACTGTACAATTCCAGTGTAACTTTCATGTTAAAATTTATGGCATATTACTTGAAAAGGCTACATAGTCTATGACCCCCTCTATATGACATTCTGGAAAAGGTAAAACTATGGACGCAGTAAAAAGATCAATGGTTGCCAGGGATGGCAGGGAGGGATGGGTAAGACGAGACACACAGAGGATTTTTAGGGCAGTGAAACTACTCTGTATGATGCTATAATGGTGCTGTGTGTCGTTACCCATTTGTCAAAACCCACAGAATGTACAGCACCAAGAGCGAACCCTAATGTAGACTGCGGACTTTGGGTGATGGTGACATGTCAACGCAGCTTCATTGACTATGACAGATGCACCCACTCTGGTGTGAGATGTTGATCGTGGGACAGGTTATGCGTGTCGGAGGGCTGGGGGACATGAGAAATCTCTATTTCTGCCCAATTTTGCTTTGAACCTAATACTTCTCTAAAAAATAAAGTTTATTAATATTTTTCAAAATTATGGAATATTTTTAAAAACTGGAGGGAAACATACTTTTAAAAGGTACCATGATATAACTTCAAGCTGAAAAATAAACATTCTACAAAATAAGTCATACTATATGATCCTGATTTTAGCATCTATGACATATAAAAAAAAAAATACCTGGAGATGATTATATGAGAAAGTTGCCAGGCTGGATGGTAGGACATAAGTACTCTCTCTCTGTGATGATCCAAAACTTAGATGCCCGTGGCATTTTCAATCACGTTGTACCTGTTGCACTTGTCCTTCAGTAGTCAATAAATATTTATTGAGTAACTATCAAGTGCTAGGCATGGTTCTAGTTTCAGAGTATACAGCAATAACTCGGTAAAGTTTACTTATGGAGTTAGCGCTCTGAGAGAGAAGTAAGAAATAAACACTGAATAAAATAGTTTCAGGTAGTGGTAAGGGCTGTGAGCAAAATCAGATAGTGATGGATAAGACATGGTTGGAGTGGAACGTGTTTAGCTGGGATGCTCAGGGAGAGGGGTCTCTGAGGAGAGGGCATGTGTACAGAAATAGGAAGTTGGAAAGGAAGTAGCTGAAGGGGCAGAAAAGCATTCTGGAAGGGACATGGCAAGTCAAAGGGCCTGAATGCATTTTTGCTCCTTCGAGAAATATTTTAAGTAAAATCAGTGTGGCTGGGACAGAGTGAGTGGGGGGAGAGTGATGAGGTCCAGATCAGCAGGGCCTAATAGACTGTGGAAAAGAAACTGAGTTTTTTTTTTCCCCCCTGCCTAATTGCAGTGGGAAACCACTGGTGAGTTTCAGGCAAGGACACAATAGTATCACACCTTTGAAAGATCAGTGTGGTTATGATGTGAGGAATGGAGCAAGAGTGGAACCTGTGAGACCAACGAGGCAACTGCTGCTGCCAGCCAGGCAGCTCTGGGCTGCGGCTGTGGCAGTTCGGATGCGGTGACAAGTCACAGGGTTTAAGTGTAATTCGGTGGCAGGATTTGCTAATGGATTGGATGTGGGAGAAGGAGAAAAGTGGATGAGGAGTGGCCGCCAGGTTTTGACCTGAGCAACTGGAGGGTGATCATGTTATCTGAAATGAGGAAGAGTGGGCCTGGGGTGGTGAGGTAGAGGGTTGGTGTCCTAGTGTACCCAGGCATGCTGTTCAGAGCAGTTTAAGTTTGAAATACATATATCACATCCGAGTCAAGAGATCATGTACATATGTGTTTGGCTCTCAGAGGTCAGAGGCAAATCCGAAGATAGAGTTTTGGGAGTCATAAAAGTGTGACACTGATTAGCATCACATAAGAGGAAAAGGGACTCAGATTGAGCATTAGACACTCTGACAATTAGACACAGGACTGAGAAAGAAGAGCTTCCAGAGAGTGGTAGGGAACAGACAGGGAAATGGGTGGAATGTGTGACGCCTAGAAAATAGTGCTTCAAGAGCTAGGAGATGGCACCATGATGTCACATGCTGCTGGAGTTACGTGAGAGGAAGACAGACAAGTGACTTTAGGATTTGGGAAGCATGCAGGTTGTTAATGACCCCGATAAGCAGCATTTCCTTGAAATGGGAAGACATAGCCCAATTCTAATGGATTGAAGAGAGGATGAGGGTTGAGAGAGGACAAGAGAGTTTCCACAGTGACAAAATGGGAAGACATGGATGGTACACAGAGGCAACCATGGAATCAAGGCAGAGTGTTTCAACTTTAAACTGCAAGTGTTTAAGACAGCTGGATGCCAGTGGGATGGTTGGGTAGGAAAGAAAAGATGTGCGGTGTGGCAGAGAGGGCAGAACTGGAAGATGAAGTGCTTGGGTGGCAGCAGGGGCAGGAGCCTGAACACGAGTCACAGGGCTGCGCTCAGGGCAGAAGGAAGGCAGACTCCCTGGCACAGGCCAGGCAGGCAGCAGAATCAAGCAGTGGTAAGAGGGGACAGTTCTCACAGTGAAAATACTTGCCATACATGCTCTGTTATGACTTTCTCTCTACCCCTGTCTGTCCCCCACCAGGAAATCCCTTGAGGGTGGGGAACATGACTGGTCCACTTGAATCCTAAGATCTTAACCCCAGAGTTGGTACATAGAGTCACTCATCCATTTCTATATAATACCTCCTAAATTCTTCAAATTAGTAGTCTACAATGAGCACTACTGTTTTTATAATTTGCAAATGTTAACTTTTCAAGACTAAATGATTAATCACAATCTCAAGAACAATTGAAATTGTCCATGTTGTTACATTTTGATATTAGCCTTTTTTAAGTCATACTTTTAAAATCCCTAATGTCAAAAGACAGTACACTTAGAAGAGGTATGATATAAAATAATATACAGTGTAGTTCAAATTTAAGGTTAAAAAAAGCTATGTGATCAAAAAAGGAAGATAAAAGGTGTTCTTCATTAAAAATGTTACAAAAAATAATTTATACAATTAAAAAAGATTATCTCTGGGTAGTGCGGTGACACTGCCAATAACTAAACTGTTTTATGTTTTTATTTTCTATAGTTACTATTTCTTATAGTTAGAAAATGATTGAATGGAATTACGATTCAACTATTCTAACCTGACTCAAAGCCCTACATGTATGTGGTTTCTGATCTTACAGTTCCAGAAGTACCAGACTGAACTCATGAATTCATTCATTCAAGAGGGGCCCCTCAGTGCATCGATTTCCTGTCTGTGAGATTAAATGATGAAAGTAACCCCCGATAGGGTCACTGCGAGGACTCCGTACATTAATATCTACTCAGTGCAGAGAACTAGAGTATGCTTGAGAGGCAGCGAGCAGTCTGCGCTGCCATCGCTGTCAGTGTCTTTTGAGGCAGAGCACTGGGCAGGGCTGCAGAAGAAGAGGGGGTGACTTGGGGAGGGGTCAGAGGAAGAAGGGTAGGAGACAATAAGGGGTTTGCTGCCCAAATTACCATGATGAATTTCAAGGGAAACCACAGCAGAAAACAATAAAAGTGACTGTGTTCAGTTTGCAAATGCAGATGGTTCCAGGTGCTTCAGGGAGCGTGCCTCTTGCTCTTCCCTCTCACCCACTCCCACTTTCATGAGGGGAGGTTTACTGCCAGGTAAGAGCTCCCAGATCTGGCTCCCATCACTTGATGCTGTCCCTTCATGGTAAACAAGGATATTGGCTTTGTGTCAGAAAGACATGTGTTTCTCTGGTTGTGCTGAGAAGTTTGTCCAATTCCATTCCCATACTTTGAAGGAGGGCTCATGGACCTCACTGGTGGTGTGTGCAGCGTGGAGCAGGGCCCCTCCCTGGATGCAGTCCAGGTGGCCTGCCCCTCCACGGACTGGCCCAGGCTGCTCCTCCCCTGGTGAAGCAGGAGGCAAGAATGCAGCAGGCTTTAGGGAAGCAATTCTCACATCAGTGAAAAAGCATCAACTTTGAGCTCTGGCTGGTGTGGTTCAGTGGATTGAGCACTGGCCTGAAAATGAAAGGATCATGGGTTCGATTCCCAGTCAGGGCACAGGCCTGGGTTGCAGGCCAGATTCCCAGCAGGGGGCACATGAGAAGTAACCACACACTGATGTTTCTCTCCCTCTTGTTCTTCTTCCCTTCCTCTCTCTCTAAAAATAAATAAAATCTTTTTTTTTAAAGAGGGGGAAAGCGCCCTGGCTGGTGTAGCTCAGTGGATTGAGTGCGGGCTGCGAACCAGGCAACGCAGGTTTGATTCCCAGTCAGGGCACATGCCTAGGTTGCAGGCCATGGCCCCCAGCAACTACACATTGATGTTTCTCTCATTCTCTCTCTCTCTCTCTCTCTCTCTCTCTCTCTCTCTCTCTCTCTCTCACTCTCTCCCTCCCTCCCTCCCTCCCTCCCTCCCTCCCTCCCTCCCTCCCTTCCCTCTCTAAAAATAAATAAATAAATTCTTTAAAAAAAAGAAATATTTTTTTTAAAAAAAGAGGGGGAAAGCATCATCTTTGAGTCTGCCAGCACTGTGAACTCAATCTTATCATCTCCAGGTTACACATGGGAAGGGAAATAGGTCAGGTGGTACAGGGGCTTCCTGTCACAGATGTCACTGCACTGAACTTCTCCAGCTGCTCACACAACAATTGTCCCTTGGTAGCAACACAGAGCGGGAAGTAGCACCTTGGTGGTGGCACACGCTGATGTGACACAGCCAGGCCCAGTACCAATGTGTTCTCTGATGGTTTCTTTGAAATTTTTTTCTTACCATGTCTCATGAACAGCAGTTATTCAAGCAATTAAGATTTGCTCTGAAATGGGAGAAAGGTAAACAGACTCACAGGCAGGCAGTGGACAGACAGACATGTGATTACAAATCCCTGTTGTGGCCCTGGCCAGGTGGCTCAGTTGGTTGGAGCATCATTCCATACACCAAAAGGTTGTAGGTTATATCTGTGGTCAGGCACATACCTAGGCTGTGGGTTCAATCCCTGGTTGAGTCACACACAGGAGACGAATCATCAATGTTTCTCTTCACATAAATGGTTCATTCATTCTCTCCCTCTCCCCAACCCCTTCCTGCCTTACTCTTTTCCTCCCTCTCCAAAACTCATTTTTTAAAAATTCCTGTAGTTGAATAAGCAAAAATATCATCCTTGTAGACCCTGCATTACAGAGACAAGACCTCCTGTACTGTGAATGTACGCTCCAGTGTGCTCCGTTCTGGACACTGTGCTAGGCACCGAGGAGATGAAATATACCCACTGCCCTCCAGGACCCCAGGTGCCAGGTGGCCACAGAGAAGCAGAAGAACAGTATGTCACAGCATGTGAGCCACAGTGATGGAGACACATGGGACAGCAGTGGCTCTAAAGGCAGGTGACTGACCCTAGTGGAAAAGAGGTGACAGGGCTGAGAATGTCAGAGAAATGAATTCCTAATGAAGTGGCATGAGAGTGTGTGACATTCGGGAAGAGAGTTTGAGTAGCGGTAAAGCACAGAGCCTGCGTGGAACAGGTGTGAGATAGGCAAGGGAGAGGAGCCAGACCATATGGCTTTGTCCACCTGGCTAAGAAAGTTGGGTTTCATATCGAATGCCAAGGGCATTCTCTTAAAGAATGGAGATGGGCCCTGGCCAGTGTGGCTCAGTTGGTTGAGTGTCGGCCTGTAAACCAAAAGGTCACAGGTTTGATTGCTGGTCAGGACACATGTCTGGGTTGCGGGTTCGGTCATGATCTGGACACGTGTGAGAGGCAACCAATTGATGTTTCTCTCTCACACCAATGTTTCTGTCATTCCTCTGTCCCTCCCTTCCCCTCTCTAAAAACAAATTTTAAAAAAAGAGTGGAGATGAGCAGTGTTGCGAAGTCAGAGGTGGCAATAATCTGAGTGAGAAATCAACAGCGTTTGTTTGTGGAGACAGAGTGCAGGGGCAGATGTGACAGCTATTAAGAAAGTCCTCTGGAAGGATTGGGAAATGCAGTCAACACAGTGGGTAGGGAAGAAAGAGCCTTAGTGTCTGGCTTGAGCAATAAGGTAACAATAAAAAATAAAAATAATCATTAAAAAGGCAGGAAAATTGGCTGGCTTTGGAAGGAAGGTGCTATTGGGCTTTGAGATATTGAGTCTGAAGCCCGTGTGGGACTGGCAGGTGGGCTTCAGCGAGCAGTTGTGCGTGCCGGTCTGAAGCTCAGAAAGGAGAATTGAACTTGAAGCCATCACCCAAGAAATAATAGTTAAGATTCCCAGGAAGAATGTATTGAATGAGGAAGAAAAGTGATTTCAGAGCAGGGGTCCCTTTGTGAAATTTTTGTTTGGAAACACAGAATCTAAGTGTGTATTGAAGATTAGGATACAGAAAATTCAATGACTCATGTCAAACGAAAGTGGTCCATCTAGCAAACTGGTAATTAACCTGCCCGGCAAACTGTCTTCCTGGCTTTGCCATAGTCTGTTTGGTCTGTGGGCGGAGCTGCTGGGAGGTGGTGTGGTCTGAGCAGAGGGGGAGCACTTCAGAGATGGAGTGACCCGAGTGCCATCCGCACTCTAATGTGTGAGCTGCTCACAGCCAGCCCCGACCAGCCTCAGGGACAGCGAGCACTCAGGAGATGGCAAGGGTCTGGAGCCCCAGCCCAGCACCTGCCACCGGGTGAGCCGCACAGAACAGGAGCACCTTCCCTCCCCTTGAGTGGGGGATGGAAATGCCTCTGCAGCTTCCACAGAGTTGGCTGGGTGGCTGTCAGTTTATTTTAAAATCCTGTGAAATTGACCTTTTGGTGTCACATATGACAGACCTTTCATTTAGATTCTTGATTTTGACAGGTGCTAGCTAATCTTCAATCTGAAAGAGAGTCTCTACTTTGTAAAGCCAGGTTTTTATTCAGTTACCTCCATAGGAAGTTTGCTCAGTCGAGAAAGGAATTCTTTTTTTCAAATTGACTAGTGCAAGAGAAAGCCTGTAACTTCAACTTCCCCCCAAATGTGTTTAAGTTGCAGCCCCCAGAGACTTCTCCTGTTTCGGAGCAGCTACAATGGAGCCTCTATCTGGGCTCAGTTCAGTTCAGTAACTTAACAGCATTTCTAAGGAAAGCTTTCTAGATCCTGGGTCCTTCTTGCTGCTAATTGTGGGCTACTCCTTTGTAAGGCAGGTGGAGGCAGAGAGGATGCTACTGTTGATCAACATTGTCTTGTAAATTCCTTTGCCTCTTCAAAAGTAATTGACTAGGAATTATCTTCCAGTATTGGCACTGTGTCAGAAAGTTGAAGGGAGCTCTTATGTCCGAGATGTCATCTGTTTCAATTGGTGGGAATTGTTTGTCTTAAGCACGTATTAATGCAGTCCTACTGGACTTGCAGCTATGATGTTTCTACTCGGCAAAAAATGGGTAGCTTGGAAAATTAACAGTTGAAATGTCCTGTTTAGCATGTGTCTAATAAGAATGTGTAGAGGTGTAGTGAAATGAGAATATTTTCTCTTTTAAAGTAATCTTTATAGCATTTACTTTAAAATAGTAGGGAAGTTATTTAAATTATAGATGGCAAAAATAACTAATCTGTTATCCTTACAATCACATACCTATTGCAAATGGTCAGAAGCAGAAGTCACTCCTCACAACTGGCCAAGGCCTTATGGAAATTGATAAGGGCTTTCCCCCAAACCAAGAAAAATGTAAAGCTTTCTATTTAAATTGAGATAATAAGCAGAGGAATTTTTTAAAACTATTTTTAGAGATGATCCTAAACAAGATGACGATCCTTTTCTCCAGGAGCATAAAATGCCATAAGCTCAGCCTAAGTAGGAGTCCTCAGAAAGGGGAGGACGACACAGAGACCACCCCTGAAGGGTTAACAGCAACTGGCAGTGGGGGGTAGGCTTCAGAGAAGAGTTGCAAGCAGAAGGTACATAATGAATAAGGCTCCAAGGTCTAAGGGGTTAAAAATATCATCTAAGGAAAATATCATGTAGCCCAAGGTGGTAACTGAATGTCATCAACGCGTCCAAGCATGTGGATCAATGGTCATTTACTGAAGCGTTTACTAAGCAATGTCTGCCGTGCACCCAGGGGTCTTTGAGATGCTTCACACAAAGTTGTAAGGAACATGGATAATTGTTGCCCTGCTGAGGTTAACAGTCCAAAGAAACACTGGAAACTGTCAGCCTCTGCTCCGTTAAAAGAAATATGAAACATGCATAAAATAGAATAGTATACAGCAAGTTAAAAGATTAACATAGATAATTAATTGATATAAAAATATCTTTATTACACATTAAGTGGAGGGGAAAGTAGCTACAAAACATGTGTCTGGTTGTTCCCTGCCCTTGTGGTATGTGTCGTCTACTGAAATGTAAGCTCTGTGAAGAACACGAGAAACTGGATAATTAAGTGAGTTAATGAGAGGATAGGAGGGATGATAGAAGAATGTTAACAGTAGTTACTGCTGAGGGGTGCAATTGAAGTATATTTCTTTATGTATTTTTCTGTCTGGCATGAATTTTCTACATAAGTATGTATTATTTTATCATCAGACAAAATGAATTTATTTTTAAAAAACTAGTATTTAACACTTAGGTGACATAATGCAGTAACATTGTCAGTGACCTTTGGATTGGGTCATCAATTCTTTCATAACTAAATTCTGACTATAAAACTATCTGGAAGATTTCATTCAGTATCCTCTATGTGCTTGACCTACATAGAAAATAAATAGGCAGAAAATAGAATCCTATTTAGAAAATAAACAGGGGAAAAAAGACACATAAAGAGTTCTCTCTTCCTTCACAGAGTTTATTATCTGGTGGGATATACAAAAGTCATTCATATGTCTTCATTTCTTTATCCATAAATGTAGAGTTTTCGGGAGTATTGGAAATAACATTGAATATACCTGGCACCATGACTGACACCTAGCAGGTTCTCGATATCTGTTGCTGTTATTTAGAAAGTGGGTCACAGGCATACCCCAGGGCCTAAAAAAGAAACTAATGTAAGTATAGCAGAGGACATTGCCTTGACAGGAGAGAAAGGAGACAGAAGGCATTCCAGCAAGCAAGAGACAAACTATCATCTTACGAAAGAGGGAAGTGGAGGCCAAGCAAATTGAGACCAGCCTCGTAGATGCATGCCATTTCCAATGGGATGTGCAGGACAGACAGACAGACAGACGTGGCACCCGATAGGCAAGATTAAGTCTCATAATAGAGGCCCTTGATTGCTTAATGGCATTGGAATATATTAAGTCTTTCCAATTTAATTTCCCTAAAGCATCTGGTTCAAAGGCAGAGATGGGCAGAAACAGACGTGACATGTGTTACCAGCCTCCTAGAAACTCACACTCCAGGTGTTGGAAATTGTGTTTCCTGGTAGAGCAAAATCCTCTGTGAGAAAAATGTGTCTAAATGAGTGATGCACAGGGCGGGCAGAGAGGAGGACTAGACACGTGATGAATTCCGTTTTCCATTCCCATAGCTTTGTAAGAAATTCAGTTCCCTCCCCAAGAGAAATTATAGTGACACTCACCTGTACTTTCCCCCCAGCTCTTCCCCATGTTTATAAAGCCTTACTGGAAATATCTGTATCTCATTCATATTTTGTGTGTTGGGTGCCTGGTATGTAAGTGGGTGGCCAGTTTTTAGTTGAATGTATGACAAATGAATGAAAGAATATAGAATGTGTGTCCTATATATTTTCTAGAGGTATTTCCACAGTTAATACTCTACAGCACCTGGCAGAAGGAACGCCACTGAGTGTGGTTGGTAGGGTACGTGAATGTCTCACACGAGATGGACAGCAATTTGAACATTTCACCTGACGTGCCTATGGTGTGCTTGAGTGTGATAATGTCATGTTATAGAATTACATGCTTATGATTTTGTAATAAAATATTTTTATGTAATAAAAAGGGGTGTTATTTGTGCTGGGCCCTGTATATATAATAAATATATATGTAACATGTTTGTGGCACATAATATAGCATTTTCCTGAATAATAGATAACCAAAACATGATTATTTGTTGCCTTACAAATTAAATCATGGGAAAAAAGGTAGTTTTCTAGTGAGTAAGAATGTGGGTTTGGACAAACTTTTTCCTTAGTTTTCCTTGCCAGCACCCCTCCTCCTCCCCCGCCCCCGCCCCTGGGCTGGAGGAGGTTTATCAGACGGAACAGTTCACACCAAAGTTACGGAGCTTAACTACTGTCTTGGTACCTGGAGTCTTTGTCCTATAAAAGAAGATTCAAAAGAAATTATTTCAGGGGCTGGAATTTCAGACCCACTGACACTTGGAAGAGAAGGAAACTTTTTAAGTACGGAAGTGGCCCCCTCAGAGGTCCTCCCTGCCCCATGAGGGGCAGACAGTGAGGGGAGGTGATGATGGAACCTTCCTGCGGCTCAAGGGGGACCTTTTTTAAGTGCCAGTGTCCGGTTCTGCATACCTTTGCCTCCCGAGAAAATAATTAACTGTATGGCAGAGGAAATCGGCTGGGAGACTTTTATTAACTTAGTAACTAAGGATGTTATTCTGAGCCACTCATTCTTTTTATACAAAAGTGAGTGTTTTTTTTTTCTTATTTAAAATCATCCAGCCATATGATATGTTAACTCAAATTGATAATCTCTTTCAAACTTTCAAATCTCACTTCCCACCCCTGCAAAAAAGAAAGGTCACTTAAAAAGCCAATTACATTAAAATATTTCTTTAAAAGTTCTATTGACATACCGTTTACAGTTAAAGATGATTCAGTAGACATGGAATGGTCATGAACTGGAACTTTTATTCCAAATATTTAATTTTAGACTGAAAATTTGCTCAAAAAAACCCTCTTAAAATATGACCTATTCAAAATTATAGCTTTAGTTCATTGTTTTATATGTAATCAAAACAGAGAACTATTCTGTGTAAATTGAAACTTCTAGTTAAACACTCTGTGAATAAATTAGTATGTGATTCATTTTCTTCAAAAGAGCGTTAAAGGAAAGGGACTGCAGAAGAGGATGAAAGGTTTCCTCGTTTGGGTATTTTGCCATACTTCTGGAAGCAAGTTTGCAATAAAAAGACCGATTTTTATGAGGCTGTGACCATTCACAGCAAGGCTAGCGTCGTCGGTGTCACTGTGAAAAATTCTTCTGCAGTAGATGCGCTCAGCAGGAACAATAGATCTGAGAGAACGCGACAGGGGTTACAAAGAACACTCTTGCCAGTGACAAATGATGTTTGCAGAACGACGAGCAAACCCGTCGAAAATTGAGAAGCCACGTCAGCCATAAATCAAAGCCTTGTTCTTGAGAGTAGTTCTGACTCCATTTATAGTGTGTATGTGCTGAGTTGGTTTTTTTGGAGTTCTGGATTATTTCATATATAGTCACCCTTTAATATTTCCTCTTAATACTTGAAGTTACATGATATAATTTAAAGTATGCATGTTGCTTTTATGATAAACTTCTATACTACAGTCTGACATACTATCAAACACTAATGCATGGTCTTGTTTTTATTCAAAGGTTTATAACATTGTCACTGGTTCCTATACAAATTCATAAAAAAACAAATCTTCTTATATTAGCTGAACCATAAATGAAGCTAGGCATTTGGGTTTAAGCCTTTTGTGTATAATTGCATGTGATAGGGGTCTAGCAAACACTGCCATAGATTGTGCTATTGCATTAAACATATCTTAACAATAAAAATGGATCTTGTAGAATTAGATATCAGGCATTCACTGTATGTTTAACTATTTTAAAAGTAAAGTAAATTGTAAGTGTTCATACCATTAGATCAAATTTAACATATGCCATAATTATCAATTAAAATAATCCATGCTTATAGAAACACAGCACTGAACCATTTTAAATAAGCTCATTTTGTTTTAAAAGTTTATTTTCAATTCTTTCTGGCTTTCATTAGTAAGGCTTTCTTTTCTTCACCCTAGGGTTGAGAGTGTGAATAAAGACAAATATATTTAATATAATCTTGTGGTAAAGAAGGTATTCATTGTAAGAAAGAAAGAACTCCAAGCAGAGTGGAACTGACATGTACTTATTAACACTGCATTGCTCACTAAGAAGGCACTATCTTCTTGTAATTCCTTTGGAATTCCTTGAGAAATGCGCTAAAGTGATACTTACCATGACATCTTATTTTCAATGAGTACATTGAAAATAAGCATTTAAAAACCTGTTTTCATCTTTTCTTTAATTATTATTAGTAATAAACTTGAGCGTCCTATAAAGTTGTAGTGATCTTAAATGTTTACCATAAACTTGTGCATGGGTGAAATCATAGCTTAAGCACTTGGTTTATCTTTGGCCTTAATATGCCATCTTCAGGTACTTTCAGTAAAGATTTTACTTTTCAAATATTTTATGGACATTCATCCAAAGAGAATCATATTGAAATAGCTAATACCTTCAACCTTTGTTGAAATTACTCTTGTTCAAATCTTGGGTTTTGAGTACAGGCACTTAGGTCTAGCTAATATAACCACAGTACTAGTAAAATAGCCCTCTCATTTAGGTATTTCCTACAGGGTATTGTAACATTAAATATATTAAAATACTGCTTTGTAAGAAAGAAATAATTAAAAGCAGTGTTTGTTTCCACAAGTTGCATCTCATTACCAAATCACAAAAATAGATGTTAAAGTTCCTTATCAGTTTTTGAGATTTGAAATCCTGCCCCTCATTGGCTTCTATAGTTGTGTCATCCTGTTGCTATGGAAACAGATTGGGATGTTTAAATGTTGAGTGGATATGTGTTAGTGCCAATGCTATGCTGAGTAGATAGTTTAGAGTGGAAATTTAAATTTCTCCAGGTATGTTTTAATTTGTCAACTTCCATTTCCCCAAATTGTCACAAGTAATGAAGCAAATTTTAAAACCTCCCATTGTTCATCCCCTGTGCCTTAGCTGCGGGAAATCTGCAAGGAAGCATTGTGGTGGGAAAGTGAGGGCCGTTAGCAGGTCACAAGGTGTGCCCCTTACAGGCATGACAAGCCTGCCTGCCCAGCGTCACAGCTGAGGGGCTGCACACCACACCCCCTGCCTTTCCACGTGGCCCATGTGGCAGGCTTGCAGCTAGCTGTGATGGTGGGTACCAGGGCACAGCCCCACAAAAGCTCTCTATTATGTTTGTTTGGGAGTCAGGGCTGTGGCACACCCTCAGAAAGCATGTTGTGATGGTATTACACATCAGTAAATGTAAACACATTGACTAAAGAGTCTCTGCTTTGCAGAGAGAAATCTGTAAATAAAAATGTGGTTTCTGCAAATATACTAACTCATGGCAGAATTTCTTAGCCACAGAGACCCACGTATGCAATATAATTGCCAGTGAATTTGAAGCAGGATTCTTCACCTCTTTCCCATCAAATTGCTTGTTTCTTGACCGCCTCTTCCCCCTACACAGAATTTCTGGATCATGAAGAATCTTTAGGCATGACCCACTTTACCTTATTTTTCCAAAGAAGTTAGAAAAATATCTAGGGAATCAGGAGTTATTTCCAAAAGCTCCTTTGGAAATCGCTCCCTTCAAACATCTGTCACTCAGACCCTGGTCGCCCTGTGATGCCATCTGTACAATTTAGATTTTCTGTGACAAAGACAGTAGTAGTGCGGGCAGACCCACAGGGGGATGTCTCCCCCTGCCCTTTCCCTTTCTGAAGCATTGCTGATCACGTGTTGAAGCCTCAGACCGTTGCTGTGTTGTCTGTAGTGTACCAGAAATGCTCCTATATTCTGTCTAGTTAACCATTTCTTGGTTAGAAATAAAAGGAAAAATTCTTTCTAGTAACTTGTAGATGTCTAAGGTACCAAGCACGTATCTATATTGTTCAGTGGGGAGCTCAGAGCAGGGGATACAATTGCTTGATGACAGACAGTAGGGGACAGAGCCCAGTCATGGCCTCCTCCACCCTGGCCAGCTCTAGCTGGTCTCAGCAGACACGCTGATGTAGAGACACAATGATGCACCTCATTCTCTAGTGACTCTTTTTCCCTTCCATTTTTACTTTGTAAAAGAAGGTATTGAAACAATTAGTTGGCAGAGTGGTGTTAACTTTCTCCTGGTAAATTGGGAAAATGGAACAAATATAGCCTTGGTCAGCAGAATTTGGGCTTGTATAATTCAACTTCTCCCAAGGCGTGTTTGTAACATTTTCATGTTGTTCCATTTTATAACATGTAGCCAACCTCAAAGTCTTCTTAGAGCCTTCAAGTTTGCTTGGAGTTTATGTTTCTGGTGTCGTGTTCAGGGGCACAGCGCTTCGATGTGCCGGCTGTTACGTCACTGTGCTTGGCACAGAGAGCAAGAGCCATTGTGACTGTCTTAATTCTTTTATTAATTTTCCTAAACTAACATGAATGGTAGGGTGTATTTTTACATAATTATGGCACAAGTGAACATATTGGGGGAAAAGTACAACCATTACGGTATCAAAGCAGAATAAATATTTTCAGAAATATTCAGCCATAACTTAATATTTTGCATATGAGCCCTGTACAAAACTGAAGTTATTCCTGGGGTTTGTTCCAAAAGGACATGTCTGTGGCCCGGCCCTGGAAGGCCAGAGATGATGACGGATCAGAAAAAGGTCAGCTTGAGTTGCTGTGCCAAGAACACTGACAGACAGGACCAAAAAGGCAGAATAACAGTGCATCCAGAGATCTGAAAGTGAACGTGCCTTTGCTCCATGGCTGGGAGATCGTAGCCCATGTGGCTTTCTTCCTGCTCCCAGCACCAGAGCTGGTGTTTGCTGCTTCGAGTGTTGGCTGTTTACCCCTGCCATCCACACAGGCATTTTCAAGCCCAGCCACATGAGTGCTTAGATGTCTGGAGTGAGTGAGGGCCAGTAGTAACCAGAGCTTGCTGACTTTATTTATTTTACTCCTCTGTGAGGCATAGGCTGTGGAATAGAAAGGGTGGCCAGGCAAGGGTAAACCCTGGGGAATTGGTTTGTGGTGTTTATCCGAACAATAATTGCAGGAGTCTGTCACATAGAGTGGAGGTTTGCACGTAGCACCTTAGGGCTCAACACTGCACCTCTCTGCCATGATGGTGCCAAATCCCTGTTCCTGGGCCTCAAACCTCCTATTTGGGACACGCTGTGTCAAAGTCACATGAACACCTGTACTCTCACCACCTACAATTCCTCTCTGTACCCTCCGTCCTGGGCAAGGACACCATTACCACGATGGGGCTCCCTCCAAAGTGCCAGTCACTTAAGGGGGAAGGGTTGGGGCTTCTTCTGCAGGACAGAGGGCTCATTTGAGCGCCAGGCTGGGGGAGGGGCTGTGGTCACAAATGCTGGGTACAGGCAGGCGTGGAGCAGACAAAGGGGAGGATATGTGTGGGAGCTGGAGTACCCTAAGCTCAAAACAATGGAAAAGCCGTAAAGGACCTAGGTCGTGGCCACCACATGGCGTGGGGCCGCTCTCTACTCTGTGTGAAACTGAGGGAGCCTGGGAAGAAACAGTGAATTGGGGGTCAGAGAGCCAGTGTCTCACCTTTTACCTTACCTTACTTAACTTTTCTGCATCTTCATTTTTCTTATCTGTAAAATGAGTTATAATATTAAAGACTGTTATTTTCATCACTAACATGTCACGCACAAAAATAGGACTCTGTGTGGAAAAAAATACAAGTGTACAGAAACTCCACAGAAGTGTACAAAACTAATCTGAATCATCAAGGGATACAAAGTGTCAGGTGATGTGTCCCTGGTGCTTTATGGCTTTGGAAAGGGGGGGTGGGGCGGAGGGAGGGGCCTGGCCTCAGTATGGGATCGGACCGAATGCTTTAGCACTATCTGAATTCAGTGATTAGTTGTAAACTTTTCCTACGAAGGATCATCACAACCCTGCCCAGCCCTTCTAAGGTCTGTTTGTGCTATGTGGCTATATGTGAACATTGGCTAAATAACAACATTAAGTATATATTCCTCTACTGCTGACTCAGTACAGAGCCTATAAGCAAAAAAATGTTGCCCATGTTGACACCCCTTTGGAAGGCCCTTAACAAAACACATTTCCCCCATCCTTGATCCCTATCTAGCCTCTGGACTAGCTTTCATATCCATAATGTGGGGGGGCAAAGGAGACAGTCTTCAAGAGCCTTCCCTCTCACCTGGCTCTCAGGGGTCACGAACTCCAGAGCCCCTCCACATTTCTCTGTCCCGAGGTGTATTTTTGCCAAGTATAATGTGCACCCAACGGTTTTAGTACTGCCCTTATATAATGCGCACCCTTATTTTTCCCTCAAAAATTTGGAGTAAAAGCATGCATTATACATGGCAAAATACAGTATTTCCCAGCCAGGAGGACAGCTTCCTCCATGAGAGCCACCTCCCTCACCCCCACCCCACAGCCATCAGATGTAGAGTCTGGCTTTGACAGTCTGGGACCACAGAGGTTTCTGTTACCGCAGCTTCAGTAACAGCAGTCCACTGTTTCTCTTTTTACTCGATTGCTTTCATCACAAAAGCAACAAGGATCAGTGGGGGGCCTTGCTATTCCCCCCTAATCTAGCAAAATTTAATTTCAGTTTTTTTAGACCTCTGCCATGCTCTTGGACCAATAAAGCCAGCCATTCAGCAGGAGGATGCTCCTTTGGTCCCAGGGAGGTTCTACAGCTTTTACCACAACTGTAAATTATCATGGTGTAGTAAATGTCTTTTCTGCTAAACTGTAAGTGGCCTGAGGGCAGGGACTCATAACTTAATGAAATTTCCAAAGCCAGCTCCTACATTACCTGCCAGCCTGCTTAACCCTTCCCCTCCTGAACCTCGTCTTTCCCCCTCCCTCCTGCCCCTCCTCCAGCACCAGAGGCCCCCTGCCTCAGATCCTCTGTACTCGTTCTTTTCTTGGCCAGCAAGGCTCTTTCCCCAGACACCTGCACAGCATTGCATATTTCCCTTGCCTGCTGTTTTTTTCCTCCTTAGATTTCAACAATATCTAACATATCGCACATTTTGCATATTTTCCTGCTTTGGAGTGTCTGCCATATTCCTAAATTGGTAGGATTTTTGTTTATTAAATGGTATGTCCTTAGCATATAGAACAACACCTAGAATATAGTAGCCCCTTAATAAATAATTTGATACATGAATAAATGACAACCTTTCTAAACTAAAGCACCCATTAGCCAGCTGGGATGAATATTGACTGCAGAGTCTACCAGGAGTCCAAGGAATTGCTACTTCTGGCCCAAGTAACGCTCCAGGCCAGACATCCAAACGTGTTAAGGGTCCCTTGGGTATCTCAAACCGCAACAGGACAGTTAATGCATAAAATGTGCTAACCTGGCCATACAGGCAAGGTGGCCCCCCCACATTCGAATGCTGTTCTAAGACTCCAGGTCAGTGATGACTTGAGCTCCTGAAAACCTTATCATAAAATTTTTGAAACTTTATTTCGAAAGTGGGTCTTCAACACATTCAGTCTTTGGGGAATAGAAACATCTTTTCCCATGGAGTTCTGTTATGTTCTGCCCTCAGTTTATTAAGCTCCAAAGCAGGGTGTTAGGGATCTGTTTTGGCACCTGAAAATATGGGAAGCTTCCGTTCTTGTCCTCTGGGTCTGTGGATTCTTCCAGAGGGGCTTAGAGCTCCATGGTTGTTTCAATGGGCCAGCCCCTTCTGCTCCCCTTCCTTGGCTATTTGATGTTTGGATTTAAAACACATTTGGCAACTAAAAACAATCAAGTCCAGAAAGCAAAAACAAAAACCTAAATTTAGGCTCTTAGGAGGAGAAGCGATACACAAGATGCCTTCTCTAGAGCAGGAGGCAGGGACATCCGTCCCAGAGGAGCCAGGTTGTCAGGCTGTTAGAATGCACTGGCCTGTGGTTTCTGGCCTGAAAGAGAATACACCCAGCCCAGTCCACACATTACGCAGCTCTGCTGGGCGATATTTCAGTCTGTTCAAAGTCTCCATTTTCTTGTTGAGGAATTAAACTTTTTAGTAGGTGAGCATCAAGATGGTAATATATTATAGTTCCTCATTAAAATTTTCCAAAAACCGTACACACAGCTTATTTCTCAAAACAGTTATGCCGTTATTTGCAAACTCATACAAACTTATAAGTAATGAATCTTTAGTATGTAACTCTTTATCCATTCAAAATTTGTGCAATATGATATTTTTTCTATCGTTAAGTGAAATGAACAACAATTGAAAAACCGAATTTGACATAGACATTTTAATTTTTTTTTTTAATTCTTGAGGTGCTAATTAGGTCCTTTAAAAATGCTCTTGATTTTTGCATCTATTGTCATTAAAATTGTTCTACAAAAATTCTCCCGATAAAGAAAGAGATTTCCTTGTTGCCAACACACCAAACTTTGCTTTAATCAAATCAAATGAATTGGGTATCTGCAGGTAAAAGCTTAAAGCTACTGACACTTAATGAGGACAAACCAACATACTGAACAATACATCCAGTGGGGCCTCAGGCTGGGACACAAGGTCTCCCGGTCCAGCCCGCAGGAGAAAACAAACACAGGATGTGAGAGGACAACAGCAACAATGGAGTCATTAACGGTCATTATTAGATAACTGACTTCTCTGTTAGTAATGGGGATTTACACGGCTTTAGTTTAAGAAAAGCCTCTTAACACCCTACATTTCCAAAGAATTCTCCCCACGCCTAGAGTCAACCTAGGAACTTTAGGTCAACTTTGATTCCTTAAAATGAATTCTTTTTAACATATCTTTTCCTCTTGCAGTCCCTCAACATCCCCCTGCTCTGTTCTCTCTCCCAAGAGTGAAAACTCGCTATGGCTTTTGTTTGTTTTGCTTGTTTGCTTTGGGAGGCTTTTTGAGGTACACTTTTTTGTACATTAACCAAGTACCCTTAAAAGAGATATTTACCCACAACATAAAAAATTGTATTTTTGACTAATTAAATGGCAGGAATCCCTACTCGTGATTTAGAAACCCTTTAAAGCCAGAATAAGTGCATTGTCGAAAACAACTGTAACCAGCATTCATCTTCCCGATTAAATGAATAACTCTGAGACATTCCCAAACACGTTTTCTAGGAATGACCTGTTCCTCAAATGTGAAACTCGCCATCCACATGTAAGGCCTCCTGGACCGGCTTTTCCTTTTCTCTTATCTGAGGTTATAGATCTCAGGAGAGCAGGAGAGGGTTACAAGGTCAAAGTCTTTTCCTCCCTAGAACTTGCTGCTTGCTGGGAGCGGGTTGCCTGGAAAATAGATGCTTTAGAGAAGAGGTTGGGGTCAGGGTTTTAATTCTGTTAAGCAACAGCTGGTTTGAGTTTCTTTCCACTTCTGTCTCCTGCTCCCTTCCTCACAAATCCATGGAGAGCAAAGAATTTGTTCAGAAGGAACCGGCAACATAAAAATACACCTTTTGTTACTGGGGTGCTGTGCGTATGTCATCTTTGTTGCCAATTGAATGTTAAGCACTGGATTTTATAAAATGAACTATACAGGAAATATGGCCAGACCTTTAATCAGAAGACCCTTTTAAAATGTAGGACGGTGTACCCAGAAAATTCTTTTAATAATATTTTTGAAACTAAAACTCTGGAGGGAAGTAAGTGGGGCATTTGGAGCCCGGCTGCAGAGAGAAGAATCGTGACTGAAATACTGAAGCATGCCAGTACGTGTTACTTTGTTCTGGGCTGGAGACCTTGTCCGTCTCCAAGTTAGTGTGCTCTCATTTGTTCAGCAAATGTTTGTTGGGCCCTGCTTTGCTGAGTTGTATGAGATCGGTTCTTTCCACAGTCGTGCAGGCTAGGGGCTTAGCACCCAGTGGGAATATACCGGGGCGGGGGGGGGGGTACAGGGTGTGCTCATATGCCGACAGGTGCACGAATATGAACTTGGGCCAGTACAGTATTAGCCCACAATGACAGCCTCCACTCCTAAACAACGTATACACATGGCTTGGGATTTAAAAATCAGGTCTGTTTGAATAACATCATTCTACACTGAACTCATAGACCCAATGCTTAAAGTGAGTATGTAATAATAGTGAACCATTAAAAAAATAAATAAAAAACATGGCATGGTTTGATTGTTTTTATTTGAAGTCTCCCATGCTTTTTTCCTCCTACACATACATACGCATGCACATGCAGAGAGAGAAAGAATAAAACTCACATCTCTCAAATCAATGGCAAACCAGTAACAGATTTTTTTGTCTGGGCTCTTCAGCACACTGGCCTCAGGCTGTGTTGGTGTGTGGCTCGACAGCAATCAGAGGTCATAATTTCATTGGCAGTTAGCATCAGGTTTAATTTTTCTAGCATGTTACATTCACCGAAATGTCTGGTTTCAGTTATGTGTGGGCACTGACTGAATCAGCTCGGAGCAGCGTGGTGTCTTCAGGTACCTGAGGTTTATGGAACACACATGCTAATTGTTTTCAATCACTTTCCTTTCTAAACACAAAAATCTGTTTTCTGAAGCTGAATAACAGTAGTCTTTAATGACATTGCTGGTTTCTTATATTAAAAGAGGACTTGAAGTAGGTAAAAATGTCAATTTAACAAGACTGCCACCTATTGATTGACATAGTTGGAAAACAGTCCAATTAAAGTTGCAGTGGTTTTTAAGTAGCTGTCTGTGGCTTTTTAAAAAATATATATATAAATGCTTTTTGAAAAATGACATGTAGCATTTTGATTGCATTTTAGGAATGTGACCAAGTTCATATAGATGATGTCTCTTCAGATGATAACGGTCAAGACCTCAGGTGAGCCCGCAGGAAGGTGAAGAGACTGACTCCATTTTACGGTGTAATTGCTCAGCTAATTAAGATGAACTTTCTTTGGTTAACTTTGGGCTTTTCTTGCGTCTAAATAGCACATATAACTTTGGAACAGATGGCTTTCCTGCTGCAGCCACCAGTGCTAATTTGTGCTTGGCAACCGGTGTGCGTGGCGGTGTAGACTGGATGAGAAAGCTGGCTTTCCGCTACAGACGGGTGAAAGAGATCTACAACACCTACAAAAACAACGTCGGAGGCAAGTGACTGTCACCAGCCCCTCACTGGGTCAGTTCAGACAGTCTAGATAAAGTTCTCAAAGTACCATGCACTTTTGTGTCGGGGTTTTGGGGGGGGGGGGATTGGATAAAATAACTATTTTTAGACCAGTTTTGTCTGACCAGCTGTGATTTAGTGAGAGGAAGCTTAGACAAGAGCCAGCTGCCTGGGCACGGCTGGCCTCATCCTGGCTCCGTAACTTACCAGTAGGTGTGTGACCTGGAGGAAATTTCTTGGCCTCTCTGACATTCTGTTGTCCTTCCAATGAAGTGGGGGTAACAGCCCTTGCTCAGTGACTGGAGATGGCTTATAAAAAAGCTCCTTCTACTGAGTAGATGTTTGTGTGAGTTTGAGTATTTTCATTTGTGATTTTTAGCACAAAAGGGACTATATTAGCTTACTAATGAAAATTTAGGGAAGGTGTTTGCTTCCAGCATGGCTAAATCCAGGTGTTCAAATGATGCCAGCAGAGATCTCTCACCCAGTTTTTCCTTTAGAAGTCATTCTAGGTCCGTCCCTCCCCAAAAGTGGCAAAGATGACCACAGGTATGTCCAGGTTTCTAAGCAGCCAGTTTAGTGCCTCCGTTTAGGTGGAGAAATATCTTTCCCAGTGGATTCAGCAACAGTTCCAAGATTGACCTTCACTGGCCAAGCCACCATGGTCATCCTCCCACCCTGGGAGCCAGAGGGTAGGGTGGCTGTGTCCAAACTACATGTTTAGAGAAATGGGTGCCACTAGGCCCCCCCAAAAGAAGAGATGACTTCTATAACCAAAAGAAAAGATGTAGGAATGCAAACTCAGTGCATGCTTCCTACAGTACTTAATATTTGTCAAAGGAATGCTAATATGTGAAAAATTATTTGGTATACTATGAGCTGTGAGGGTTATAGTAGTAGCAGCATTAAGTGTTTATGATTTATAAAGTTGAATAGACACACTGTGAAGGAAGTAGGTTCACGTGCTTTCCAATCCACAGGTCTGCTTGGTCCGGCCAAAAGGGAGGCCTGGCTGCAGCTGAGGGCTGAGATCGAAGCCCTGACGGACTCCTGGCTGACACTGGCCCTCAAAGCGCTCACACTCATTCACTCGCGGTAAGCGCTCCCCAAGACACTTTGGGGTGCCTTTGCTGAAGAAAGGAGCTGTGCTTGTGCCGATTCATCTGGAGATTTGTTTTCCAAGTCTTTTTACTTTCTCTGTGTTCTCGTAGGACGAACTGTGTGAATATTTTAGTAACGACGACTCAGCTTATCCCAGCATTGGCGAAAGTCCTGCTATATGGATTAGGAATTGTGTTTCCAATAGAAAATATTTACAGTGCAACTAAAATAGGTGAGCTGCTTTTGTTTTACAATACACTCTTCTCCTTCAGGCTAGTAAAAGTGAGAGGCCTTAAATGAGACTTCTGTTCTGAATGCTAGATGCCAAGAAATTAGAAGAATAACTGAACTAATTTTATTGTCAAAATTGGCTTTAGACATGAAGAGAAACACACTGTAAATCATAATCCATGTAGTTTTATTCAGAAAACGTCACTTTACTGGCTAACATTAAGATCGATACCTTTAGGCTAGAGTCAGTTGAGCATCATTTCTGGATTATCTTATTTTTTTTTAGGCATCAGAAAACATATCTCATAAGCTAAAACAAATAGTAGTATAGAGATACACAAAGTAGAAATGAAACAACTCTAACGACAGCTTTCTTTATTATTGCTGGAACTATATTTTGCTTTATTTTATTTTTTTTAACATAATCTTTATTATATTTTTTCCATTACCATTCAGTCCCCTTATACCCGCCTTGTTTTATTCTAATTCCATATGTGTAAAGCATTGAATTCCTTTTTTGTTATGAGGATACAATAAAATTAAGTTTTTGCAAAAAAGAAACATAGTTGGAAAAAAGACTAATTGAAATTTAGTTGGATTACAAACTAAGACAGAATAAAAGTGGGATTAAAAAAAGATATGGCTCTTGTTCTTAGACAATATCCAACAGGGAAGGCAGAGAGCTAAATAACCATAATACAATGATAAAAATATGTAAATGAGCATTTATCAAGTATTTATTAGAAGCTTAGACCTGTACTAAGCATTTTCCATGTTAAAATCAATCTCCAAAACTTTACCATTTTATAAATGAGGGAACTGAAGCTTAGACACTTCAGTAAATTGTTCAAGTTAATAGCTAGTAAAGATAAGGGACAAACTCGATCTCTGAGTCCCAGGTCCAGATACCATTGCACACTCTCGGGGGTCTGTGCCACCCAGTGCCTGGACCTGGAACGTGCACTTCATGGAAGAAGCACTCGCTGCTACCCAGGAGGAGGCAGAGGGCAAATGTCAGTGAAAACTAAAGGGAAGAAGTGACATCTGAGCTGGGTATGGAAGGGTAAATACGAGTTTACTAGGCAGACAGGCTTATGAGAACAAAGAGAGAAATTAATAAAACATGTCCCCTTCTAAGGGACTCACGAGTGTCCCTGGGTGACCAGTGTGCAGCGTTCAGGAAAAGCTGACGCTGGGAAGGCAGACTTGGGTATAGTGATAGGTGGCTTTCCTTGTACATCACCCTGATGAGATGAATGGTATTTCGTTGAGTCCTGGGGAAGGGGGAGAAGTACCCTGGCAGGTGGGGAAAGATTGTTTATAGCGGCCACCTCTAAAGAAAAAGGGACAAAAATGGAATCCCGTACATCTAACTCTCCTTCTGACTACACTTTCCCAACTCTTCTTTAAAGAACTTAATTGATGGCTAAAAAGTTGCTTGTATAGTTATTTGTTCATAGTCTGCCTCACTCATCAGTGTAGCTATACTCCCCAGCACATAGTAGGTGCTCAGTAAGTGTTTGTTGAATAAAATGTATGAATAAATGGTTGTTTATTTTGAAGAAGGCTGACATAGAGGTTTCTTTCAGGCAACCGAATCAGCAGGGACACTATTAACTGATGGGGAAATCAGGTTTGATTGGAAACAGAACCTTTTGACCTTGTCCATGTTGAGTTTGAAGAGCCTCTGGGATATTCAGAGATAGCGCTGTGAACTTGGAAATAGTTGGAGAATGATCAGTGCTTTTTGAAAAGGGCCAAGAACAGAATGCTGGAAAATTCTTATAAAAAAGAAAGGCATATGCCAAATAGAATTCCTAGTGACCCAATAAACCTAATTTTTTATATGTTCTCATGTTCCATAAGAATAGCCATCAGTTTACACTGTCAGGTGTTTATCCTCCTTGTATCAATAAACAAGAGCTATATTGTGTTTTATAAACAGGAGTCAAAGGTAAAGGTTGGTCAGCACACAAAAGGCAAAACAAATTCCTAAGAAAGAAGGAAGAAACAAGTAGTAGACTACATGTCATGCATGGTGAACTTTAATCCCAAATAATTTGAAAATGTTAGGATGATTGATAGGAAGTTATAATAACAATGAAGGAAGTATTTTTAATGGGCATTTTGTTTGCAATATTGGACTTTTATTTTTTTCAGCACAGAACAAAAATGAGAATTAAAGAATATGTGGTGGTAAAAATCATCTCAAAACCCAAGTGTTAGGGGTCACTCTTCTATGATATTTCTAACAAGAAAAGTAGATATTGGAATCCCTCAAGTTAGTGCTAATTTTGCCATAAAATGAGATATGATATGAGGGTTAGTACAGAAAACCTAGACATTTTCCTTGTCGGCCAGTGGCAGAAACATAGGAGGTGATATCTCGGGGAGCAGAGCTGTGATGTTCTTCTAGACAAAATGTACTGATCAAAATGAGAACTCCAGCTAAGACCTCAAATTAACTTCTGAGAGTCAATTTTTTCATCTTTATTGTGCAAAATGTCTACATGACCCAAAATTCACAACAAAACCTATAGGAGATAGCCTGTAGGTGAGGACTGTTTCGTTCACCACAGCTTCACCTTTAAAAGCCATTGAGTTTACCTCTCTGTTTTCCATGAAGAAGACACTTACAAAAACAAAACAGAAAAAACCTGTTAACATTTCCTTCTGAGGAGGAAAAGATAGCACCATGGCATTCAAATTTTGGGCTGTATATTTTTGCAATGAAAACTGTACTTTGTATTAGTTTCTTAAAGTGATTTAACATTTCACAGTTTAGTGGGCAACTGAAGCAGCATTGAAATGACATCCTTTGAATAAGGCTGGCCCTGTTTCATTCTGTCAGATGCAAACTAGAGATTTTAGTGCAAAATACAAATATAAAGCAGACATTTGTTTAAGCAAACAAGCAATTTGTTCGTGTGTATATCTGATCCTTATTTGAAAGAGATGCAGGCCCTGCTCAGCCATTCCCATTTGAAAACTATAAACTGTCCCATTGTCCACTAAAATGACCCCATTGGCAGCCCAGGACTTGGAGCACCGACCTCTTCTCTAAGCAGCAACAATGGCTGCATTAAGAGCAGGAGGCGCTGCCAGCGTAGTCGCCACAGAGGCCCAAATCGAGTCCTGACATGGGAAAGATAATAGATAGATAAAGGTATTCTGTTACCTTTGCCTGTTTCTTCTCTGGGAAAGGGCTTTATTGACCATTAGATGTCTGGGTAAGGCAAGCATGAGCTCCCTGAAGTGCCCCATTATCTGACATTTATTTCAGAAACAGGTGTATGAGAATATTTCAGGCAAACACATTAGGCTTTGGGGGTCTTTAATTCAAATGAAACCCCAACCTGAACATGGTGGGATGAACTCATTCCCATGTCTGATTTCTCCATTGTTTTCATCCTTCTCAATAATAGCCTTTGGATCAGATGTTTGGATCAGAGTTTGTTGTATCATGAAACATTTTTAAAATCAAGTGAAACTTTGTTGCCAGAATTACATGCCTTTGTTTAGTCTTAGCTTGTAGGAAAAATAAAAGTAGTACTGCAAAAGAGTACTTTTTCCCTCAGATGCTGTACTGTGATTGACTAAACCTGCTTTGTAATAGACGAGTCCTTGGGAAAAGAGTACTAAAACGGTCAATTTCAAGGGATGGGACACCACATAGGTAATTCATTTACAATTTTTAATTTATTGTGCTCTTCCACGTGCTACCCAAATGGCATGTCAAAGTTCTCATTTGCACAAGTAGGTGAGAGTTGAATCAGAAGCATGAAGAAAGCATTTTAAACAAAAAGTTCAAGAGCTAGAGCACTGAATTACCCAAACTTTACATGTTTTATGATTTTTGTTCATTAGGAAAGGAAAGCTGTTTTGAAAGGATAATTCAAAGGTTTGGAAGAAAAGTGGTGTACGTTGTTATAGGTGATGGTGTAGAAGAGGAACAAGGAGCAAAAAAGGTGAGTGTTCCCAGACGGCATCTCTCCTGCCATTTAGTTTTCCTTAGTCCTCAAAATGCTCATAACTGGCGCATTTTCACAAGTTCTCTTCCTCTGAAACTACTTATGAATGTGCTCAGAACCTTTAGAATGAAAAAGGGGCAGTATAGATTAAATATTAAGTGACTGTTTTTGAAGACAGGCACACACAAGCCCTAGATGGTTGGTCTTCATGGAACATGGACTGTGGTTTGTTGTTTGCAAGCAGAAAAGAAGGTAGAGTGCTGAGCCGTCATTCAGAACACAGCTAACACGTGTGTGTGCTCAGGCTAGCATGCCCCTTTCTGCACCCATGGCAGACATTGCCAGGTGATTAAAGCCTTGTTACCTGAGCCTGGATGCAACCTAAGAACCTTCCAAACGTTGCTTCGGAAAGCTCTACTAAGTGGCCTAGCTGGTTTGCAGAACTATTTACAGCCATAGAATACAGGCCTTCTTTTTACCATGAAGTCACCACCTTGTGTTTCTCGAGACCTGGGGAAGGGAGCTTGACTCACAGTGGGTCCATCATACTTTTCGTGCTTCTACAGCCCTTCAAGTGTAATTCTGTCATTTCCCTTAGCAAAAGCTTTCTCATTGGTGTATTTTAAGGGTAGGGGACCACATCCCATAGCCTGGCCCTCAGGGTCTTCACAATCTAGGCAGAACCGACCTTCCCAGTTAGCACGCTGCCAGCAGCCTGTTTCGGCATGGACTGTTGGCTCAGCCGTCTTAGTTCTGTTTGTTGAGCGAACTTCCAGGGCTTTCGCCAGCAATTCCATCTAACTTGGTAATTTTTATCATTAAAACAAAACCCTCAGAGAGAACATGTTAGACATACGTTTGTTTATTTAAAAGAACAACATTATTATATAAAGATCTCTTGCAGGCCTCTCTGTGAGCACTGCTTTGTTCCCTAGAAGACTATGCAGAGAAAACGCGGGGAGCCTTCTAACTCCGGGTGTCTTTCTGTGACCTCTTTTGTGGTCAAAGTCTGCCAGGATTCCTTTTCACCACAGAATGTTTTTGTTTCCCTAATACAACATACCTCGAGTGAAAACGATTAGGCATATGTATGATTTCTTTTAAGTCAAAATGTAATAGTCTCCTGCACAATGAAAGCAGCTTCCGTTTCTACAGTAAAAGTGGCCTTGTTTCATATCTCCGCAACTAAATTTACTTTACTTTGCAGAGAACTACTTAAAATAAACCTCTTGTGAATAAAACCAGGGGAAAAAATAGTAGACAATCATTATTCTGCATAATGACAAAGGCTTCATAAAAAAAAAAGTCCATTTTAAAGGTGCACAACCAAATTTGCTAAAATCCAAGATGAAACTGAGAACCTAATGCTTGATCCTAAGCTTCCTTAGGAGAAAAATAAGAGCTGCTTGTATGTGTGTGTATATATATCTATATTTATATTTATACATATTTTACAGATTATAACATTTTAATGCAATTTTATGCTTTTAGTTTTTTAAATGAGACCTGGATTACTAACACTGAGTATATGAATTTTACTATCCTAAAGCCATTCCTTCATTCATTTAGTACTTAATGAGCACATCCTATATGCCAGTATTTTTAACATGCTGACTTATTTTTTAATATTTTATTAAAATATAATTGATATGGAATATTACATGAGTTTCAAGTCTATAACATAGTGATTCAACATTTCTACACCTTATGAAATGGTCATATTGTGATAAATCCAGTATCTGTTCCCAAAGTTATTACACTACTACTGTGTTCCATATGCTATATATTACATCACATAACTTATTTACTTTATAACTAGGGCTTTATACTTCTTTATAACTAGAAGTTTATACTTCTTACTGCTTTTCATTTTTTTCTACCCATCTCCTCTGGAATCTATCATTTTGTTCTTTGTATCTGTGAGTTAGTTTCTGTTTTGTTTTATTTATTCCTTGGTTTTGGTTTTTTAGATTTTACATACAAGTGAAATCATACAGTATTTGTCCTTTGTTTGACTTCTTTCACTTAACATAATATCCTCTAGGTCCTCTTGTTGATGAAAATAGCAAGATTTTGTTTTTCTTTTTTTATGGCCGAGTAATATTCTTGTGTGTGTGCATGTAAACCACATTTCCTTATCCATTCATCTATTGATGGACACTTAGGTTCTTTTCATATATTAACTATAGTGAATAATGTTGCAATGAACATAGAGGTGTGAATATCTTTCAAATTAGTGTTTTTCTTTTCTTCGGATAGATAACCAGCAGTGAATTGCTGGATTTTATGGTAGTTCTATTTATGGTATATTTTTTTTGAGGAATCTTCAGGCTGTTTTGCACAGTGACTGTACCAGTTAGCAATCACTCCAGCAATGCACAAGGGTCCCCTTTTTTCCACATTCTCACCAACACTTTTTATTGGTTATCTTTTTGATAACAGACAATCTGACAGATATAAGGTGATCTCTTATTTGGGTTTCATTTGCATTTCCCTGATGATGAGCAATGTTGACTATCTTTTCATGCATCTGTTGACCGTCTGTATATCTGATACAGAAAAATGGCTATTCAGGTTATCTGCCCATTTTTTAATCAGATGGGTTTATTTTTGGTGTCGAGTTATATCAGTTCTTTAAATATTTTTTATATCAACTCCTTATCAGACATATCATTTATAAATATCTTCTCACAGTCAGTGGGTTATTGTTTTGTTTTGTTGATGATTTCCTTCACTGTGCTTAAGCTTTTTAGTATCTTTTCTTCTAGGAGTATTATGGTTTCTGGTATAACACTCAATTCTCAAATCCCTTTTGAGTTTATTTTTGTATATGATGTGAGTTTATTTTTGTATATGATGTAAGAAAGTGATCCAACTGCATTTTTTTTTGCATTCAGATGTTCAGTTTTCCCAGCAGCATTTATTGAAGAGACATCTTTTCTTCATTGTATGTTCTTGTTTCTTCTGTTGTAGATTAATTGACCATATCAGTAAGCATGGATTTATTTCTGGGCTCTATTCTGTTCCATTGATCTATGTGTCTGTTTTTGTACCAGTATCATACTGTTTGGATTATAGCTTTCTAGTATAGTTTGATATCAGGTAATGTGCTGCCTTCAACTTTGTTCTTTTAACTCAAAATTGTTTTAACTCTTTGGGGTCTTCTGTGGTCCCATATAAATTTTGAGATTATTTATTCTAATGCTATGAAAAATGCCATTGGTATTTTGATAGGGATTGCATTGAATCTGTAGATAGCTTTGGGTATTATGGACACTTTAATGATATTAATTTTTCTAATCCATAAGCACAATATTTTGTTCCATTTATATATATCATCTTCATTTTCTTTCATCAACATCTTAAAGTTTTCACCAGGGGCCTCCAACCCCTGGGCTGCAGACCATTAATAGTCTGCGAGGCCTGTTAGGAACTGGGCCACACGCAAAGCTCGCCTGAGCTCCAGCACCTGTCTCCCTGAGTTCGCACCAGGCAAGTGAAGCCCGCCTGAGCTCCATCTTTCCCCACTCCACAGAACTGGTCTGGGAGGCCAAAAAGGTTGGTGACCGCTGGTTTTCACAATATAGGTCTTTCCTTCCTTCTTTAAATTTATTCCTAGGTACTTTTTTCATGCAATTGAAAATGGAATTGTTTTACAGTTTCTCTTATAGTTCATTCTTAATGTATAGAAATACAACAGATTTCTGTATATAAATTTTGTATCCTGTAACTTCACTGAATTCATTTATTAATTCTAACAGTTTCTCATAGAGTCTTTCTGGTTTTCAATATATAGTGTCATGTTATCTACAATAAATAAGTTTTACTTCCTCTTTCCAATATGGATGTCTTTTATCTCTTTTTCTTCTCTGATTGCTAGGGCTAGGACTTCCAGTACTATGTTGAATAAAGGTGGCAAAGGTGAGCATCTTCGTCTTGTGTCCCGTTTTTATTTATCTAGTGTAGTTTTCCTTTTACTTTCTCTGATCTTAGAGGAAGAGCTTTTAGTTTTTCACTGGTGAGTATAATGTTAGCTGTGAACTTGTCTAATAGGACCTTTATTGTGTTGATGTATGTTCCCTCTATACTCACCTTGTTACAGTTTTTATCATAAATGGTTGTTGAATTTTGTGAAATGATTTTTTTGCATCTATTCATATTATCATATGATTTTTATTCTTCATTTGGCTGATGCAGTGTATTACATTGATTGATTTGTGAATATGGACCCATTCTTGTACCCCTGGAATAAACCTACTTGATCATGGTGTAGGATTCTTTTAACATGCTGTTGAATTCAATTTGCTAATATTTTGTAAGGAATTTTTGCATCTATGCTCATCAGGGATATTGGCCTGTAATTTTCTTGTTTTGTACTGTCTACCTGATTTTGGTGTAAGAGTAAAACTGGCTTCACTGAATGAGTTTGAAAGTCTTTCTCTTCAATTTTTGGAATAGCTTAAGAAGGGCAGGTATTAGTTCTTTAAATGCTCGCTAGAATTTTCCCGTGAGGCTGTCTGGTTGTGGACTTTTGTTGGGAATTTTTTGATTATTGATTCATTTTGTCACTGGTAATAGATTTGTTCATGTTTTCTATTTCTCTATAATTCATCTGGGTAGACTGTATGTTTCTAGGAATTTATCCATTTCTTCTTCATTGTCCACTTTGTTAGCATATAATCATTTACAATATTCTCTTACAGTCTTTTGTATTTCTGTGGCATCTGTTGTAATTTCTTTCATTTCTGATTTTATTCACTTGGGCCCCCTGTGTTTTTGATGAGTCTCGCCAACAGTTTACTTACCTTCATCATTTTACAGAACCAGCTCTTCGTTTCATTGATATTTTTACTTCATTTCCACTCTGATCTTTATTTATCTCCATCTACTAGTGTGGCTTTCGTTTGTTCTTTTTCTAGATCCATTAGGTGTAAACTTTGTTTATTTGCGATTTTTCTTGTTAAGATAAGCCTCTATTGCTGTGAATTTCCCTTTTAAAACTGTTTCTGCTACATCCCACACATTTTTAAATGTTTCCATTTTTATTTATCTAGAGGTAGTTTTCCTTTTATTTTCTCTTTGATTTCTTCATTGAACATTTTTCAGTGACATGTTTAGCCTCCATATGTTTGAATTTTCTTCCTGCAATTGATTTCTAGTTTCATACTATTCTGGTTAAAAGATGCTTGGTATGATTTCAATCTTCTGAATTTACTGAGACTTGTTTTATAGCCTAATGTGATTTACCCTGGAGAATGTCCTGTGTGGACTGGAAAAGAATGTGTCTTCTGCTGTTTGGATGCAGTGTTCTGTATACATCTCTTAAGTCTGTCTTGTCAAATGTGTCCTGTATGGCCATGTTTCCTTGTTGATATTCTGTCTGAATAGTTTATCCATCAATTAAAGTGAAATGTTACAGTCCCTTACTATTATTATAATACTTTCAATCTCTTCCTCTGTGTCAGTTAGTATTTGCTTTATGTATTTACTGTTCCTATGTTGGGTGCATATATGTTTATGTCCTCTTGTTGGATTAATCTCTTTGTCATTAGTGCCCTCTTTTGTTTCTTATTATAGTCTGTTTGTGTGTTTAAGATTTTATTTATTTACTTTTAGAGAGAGGGCAAAAGAGGGAGAGAGAGAAACTTCAGTGTGTGAGTGAGAGAGACTTCAGTTGGTTGTCTTTCACCTACCCACAACCCAGGCATGTGGCCTGACCAGGAAGCAAACCAGTGACCTTTTGGTTCACAGGCTGGTGCTTAATCCACTGACCCACACTAGCCAGGGATTAAATTTTGTCTTATATAAGTATTGCTATCCCAGCTTTCTTTTTGTTCCATGATCAATATTTTTCCGTCCCTTTACTTCAGTTTGTGGGTGTCTTTCAACATGAAGTGAGTCTCTTATAGGTAGCATATGTATTTGTTCCTGTTTTCTAAATCCATTTAGCCATCCTATGCCTTTAGATTGAAGTATATAGTTCATTTACATTTAAAGTAATTATCGATAGGTATGTTCTTATTTCCATTTTGTTGTTTTTGTACTTATCTGTTCCTTTCATCTTCTCTTGCTGTCTTCCCTTGCAATCTGATGAGTTTCCCTTTATATTCTTTTATGTGTGTGTATCATTTTATTACAGGGTTTTTTTTGTGGTCACCATGAGATTTACATATAGCAACCGATGTAAATAACAGTCTATTTTAATGGCCATGTAAGTTTGAATACATTGTGAAAGCACTACATATGTATTCCCCTTCCTCATTTTTTATGTTTTACATCTTTTGTGTGTGAATATCTCTTAACGACCATTTCTATTTATGATTTTACTAATCTTGTCTTTTAACCTTCCTACTGGCTACTAGCTTCATATGTTCTTGCTTCACTGACTTTACTAGTAAGATTTTTTTCTTATATTTTATTTCTAGTTTTGGCCTTTCCTTTTCTGCTTAAAGAAGCCCCATTAACATTTCTTGTAATGTGTACATTACAACACAGTACAGTGGTGATGAACTCTTTCTACGTGTCTGGGAAACTCTCTATAATTCAATTCTTCTTTTATGTAGATTTTTCCCATGATTACTTTGAATATATCATACCACTCCCATGGTCTTTGAAGTTTCTGCTGAAAAATGACCTCATAGTATTATAGCTATTCCCTTATACATAACTAGTTGTTTTTCTCTTGCTGGTTTTAAGATTTTGCTTTAGTTTTATTGGCGTGAGAGAGATAACTATCATTGAGCACAATGAATTTTATCATTCTAAAATCACTGTATTAACTTAGTAGTTAATCAGTATATACTACATGCCAGATCTTGAAGTGGAAAACTCATTGTGCCCAGAGGTAAAGCAGATATATACATAATAAAAGAGCAGTGTTGTGCAGTACATTTCATATTGAGTTTTTAGAATAACGTATCTCCCAAGATCCCTTCATTGACAATTTGGGAAGTCATTTTACCTCCATATGCAGTTTTAGAGATAATATATAATATATGCATATAAAAACACAAACATGTTCATTTTTTATACAAATAGTAACTAGACACTTTTTTTCCATGTGCCTGCTTTTTTCACTTAACAACATATCCTGGCAGTTATTCCCAGCAGCACATGGAGCGCTGTGCCTCTAACTCTTGGCCACAGGGGTATTCTATTATGTCGATGTGCTATAATTTAATGAGTCCCCTGTGGCTGAACATTTAGGTGGTTTCCAGCATTAACTGTTAATAAATAGTTCTGCTGTAAACAGTCTTCGTGTGGTTTGTTCATGGGCAAGAGTCTCTGAGATAAATTTCTAGAAATGCAATACCTGGGCCAAAGGTTATATGCTCTTATGTTTTTGAAACATTTTACAAGTGTACTTTTAATATTTCAGCAAAATTCAGTGTACATGTGAGTGTCCATGAACCCAGTCTTTGTGTTACTGGTTTTGCATTTCACCAGCAGGGATAAATGCAGAAATGCCAGGGGAGGGGGTAAGGTGGCATAAAGGAAGTTGTATGTACGGGCAAGAGGAGCAGGAAGGAGGTTATGTCATTATTTTCCCATTATTCAGAGAATATTTTTGTTCTAATGGCCCCAAAACACATGCTACTTTGAACACACATCACAGTTCAGCTCTCATTTCTGTTGAGATTTGTGATTAGCTGTTTTTGGTTCCATTGCTCTAGTCTCCTGAACGAATATAGCCATTTACGTATCCCATCTGAATACCAGCAGATGCATTCAGCTTTCCCAAGCCAGTGTACCCACTCAGATTTGCTTTGGTGTTCTCTACCTCTCACCTGTCACATGGATTCTCTCTTCCCCCAAGTCCCCATTCTCTTCTATTCAGTGTCTCCACTCCATTTCCACTGTTCTTTGGTCAGGTTTCTCTGCTGGCAGCCAGCCACACCTCCAAGCCCTCCTTCCCAGCTAGATATCCCAGGTGCTTCTATCTGGAAAAATCTGTCTCATTAGTCTTTATCATGAACAACCACTCCAGCCACACCAAATTCTGTGCATGCTCCACCTGTTAGCCCTGGCACATGCCATCTCCCCTCCCATCCACCGAACCAATTTTGCCCATTCTTCAAATTCAGTGCAGGCCCAGCTTTCCCTTTCTGACTCACAGCTGAGCTCTCCTCTCTCTGAATTTATCAATTTGATTCTTTATTGTTAAGATATAATTGGCATACAGCATGATAACTTACATATATTGTGAAGTGATTAGTACAATAAGTTAGCATCCATTATCTCACACAGATTTAAGGGTTTTTTCCCTTGTAATGAATACTCTTAGGGTCTACTCTCTTTGAAATCTACCATCCAGCAGTGTTGCCTATAGTCACCACGTTGTACTTATAAGGTACATAAGTACTGGGGCTGTAATGGTTTCTTTTGACCCCCCTGCCCCTCACCTCTGGGTGATTTCTTTTTCTCTGAGTTGGGGTGAGAGGTGGTTGTTTTGTTTTGCAAGATTCCACATATAGAACTGAGATCATAAAGTATTTGGCATAATGCCTTCAAGGTCCTTGTTGTCACAAATGGCAGGATTTCCTTCATTCTTATGCTGAATATTATATTGTATATCAACTTCTTCATTCATTCATCTGTCAATGGACTCCTCTTTCCATGTCTTGCCTGTTGCAGACAGTGCTAAGGAATGTGAGGCTGCAGATGTCTCTTTAACATAGCATTTTCACTTCCTGTGGAAATATACCAGGAGTGGAATTGCTGGGTCATATGCTAGTTTTATTTTTAACTTTTTGAGGAAACGCCATGCTGTTTTCCATAGTGGCTGCACCAATTTATATTCCCACCAAAAATCTGTGGGAATTCACAGGAGTTTTTGTCCTCCACACCCTCACCAGCATTTGGTATTTCTTGTCTTTTTGATACTAGCCATTCTGACAGGTATGAGGCATTTTCTCATCATGGTTTTAATTTGCATTTCCCTGATGAATACTGATGTTGAACACCTTTTCTTGTACATACTGGGCATCTGTATGTCCTCTTTGGAAAACTGTTTATTCAGGTCCTCTGCCCATTTTTTAATTGGATTATTGTTTTGCCATTGAGTTGTACAAGTTCATTATATACTGTGGATATCAACCCATTATCAGATATAGTTTACAAATATTTTTCCAGTTCTGTAGGTTGTCTTTTCATTTTGTTGATCATTTCTTTTTCTGTGCAGAAGCTTTTCATCTTGATGTGGCCTCACTTTGTTTCTTATTTGCTGCTTGTGCTTTAGGTGTCATATCGAAAAAATCATTGCCAAGCAGCTATATTTGTGTGCTTTCTTATAGAAGATTTATGGTTTCCTGTCTTACGCTGAGGTCTGTGGAATCTTGATAGGGATTGCACTGAATCTATAAATGGGTTTGTGTAGTATCAACATTTTAACAATACTAATGCTTCCAATCCACAAACAGTAGGGCACCTTTTCATTTATTTGTGTCATCTCTGATTTGTTTTTCAGATAATTTGTTGTCAGTGTGTAGGAATGCTACTGGTTATTGAATTATTTAGACCTAATGGGTTTTTTTGGAGTTTTTAGGGTTTTCTATATATAAAAGTAGACAGTTTTACTTCTTTTCTAATTCTGATGCCTTTTATTTCTTGCCTGATTGCTCTGGCTAGTTCATTTTGGTTCTTAATTCCACACTGCCTTACACTAAAAGAAGTAGTTTTTGCAGATATGTCTTGTCTGCTGGCTCTTGTCAGTGAAGGCATATATCATGTATGCATAATATCTTCTGTAGCTGCAGTACTTACATAGGCAATAGACTATTTCAATAATACCGTCTATGACTTTATTAAACCTAGAAACAACCCTTAGTCATTTTCCCTAAATCCCCATTTTACAGATAAATAAACAAGCTCCAAGGAGATTATGTCATATTTCAAAGTCATGTAACTAACACTGCATTTGAAAGTATAATGCCATCCCCTTCTTCTGGCTCCTGTTTACCCCCTTCTCTTTTGCCACCCTGTCTCTCTGACTTAATATAAGAAATATTTGTTCCAGGCTAAACACTAATGCAGAAAAAAATGACTTACCCTGCACCCACTTGTCCTGGGAAGCTTGTGTAGATCCATAAAATCTTCACATCAATATGGGCCTAGTTAGGGAAAATATTATTTTGCAATATTAAATCTAATTATTTAACATAAGTTTGAGCCCCTGAGGTCAATCTTCTTCTAATCAGTCACTTAATAGTAAATGTACCTTTTTTAGAGAAGAAGAAACACTAATATTTGGAGATTAGAATTCTGATTATAGTAGCGATCATTACCTTTCATGTTATGTGGAGTTGCTGTCCTGTTGGGGGTGTCCCCAGAGGCCACCTGTTCTCTTCCACATGCACCTGAGGTTTGCCACATATCACTGTAGAACCTCCTACACTTCCGCTCAAATGAATGACTCCATCATCGCTGTTGTGATGACTTATCTGAGAGATAGCACAGGCACATTTCATCATTTGAACTTGTCTCAGGGAGCTGCTTCATGTGTGGTTTTTAGTAATACTCTGTACAGGAAGACTAACGCCATCAGGACTTCAGTGGCAGTAGACAAGGCAGTTTGGGGATCTTTGTGGATAATCTCTGCTTCCCTAACATGTTTTGAGTATGGTCTAAAAGTAACACAGTTTATAGTAATTGTGCTCTAGGCTGGCATCACCTCCTGTAGCTGTAGACAGGACACATAGCCATTGTCCAGGTTCTTTGCTTACTGTGGAATTAAATGCTCAGTTCTTACATTAACCATGTACCAGAGAATTAGCTGGATTTTTCTTCTAGTTCCCTTTTCAATTTCTCTGCTACTCATCATATTCTACTGTGCATGCTTCTGAGTGCACCAGTCGCTTTCAAATTTGTATCATTGTCTATGAGGAACAACTCTAACTTCAGATAATCGGCATGGAAAAGGATTCAACTAAACCTACTCTGAAAGAAAGCACTCCACTTGTCATGAATAATCTCATATGTATTTATGAAGACAGCTGTCCTGAAATCTCCTAGCTGGCTCTCCGCAGCACCTTGGCAGCCTCTGTTACATCCTGCTACGTAAGAGCCGTAGAACTACTGTAACTTCCCCTACTCAGGTGTTCATCGGAAGCAGCTCTGGAAAATTATAGAAAAACACAAGTAAATTGGTAATTAAAGAGGAATATTAAAATAGATACCAAGTACACGGTTAAATGTAAAAGTACATGTGAATACCTGCAAACTCTTAAAATAATGAGTGAATGATTCTCCTTGAAAGTGATGTATTAAAAATTGGCTTGAGATTAAGACGTAAAATGAACAGGATGCTGAATGGTACATGCAGGCATACCATGGAGAGAGTGTGGGTTCAGTTCCAGACCACCTCAATAAAGCAAGTCTCTTGCCTTCCACGTGTGAAACATGCAACATCTGTAAAGTGCAATAAGAGGAGGTGTGCCTGTACCACCTCATGTTTAAATGCACTATACAATATGAGTGTATACATTTACGGAATGTAGAAAAATAGTTATGAAGGTTATCTGGGTGGTAGAAGTGACTTCTATTTCTTTATACAGTTCTACATTTTACAAATGTTTTACAACAAGCATGAATTTCTATTCTAATACGAGAAAAAGAAGGAAAGCTTTCTGTAATTGACCATTTTTCAAACCCAGTCTATGTATCATAGTCACTCAGATATGCCCGTCTCTCTTCCCAAACAGAGCACAGAAGGGAGTGTGTGTTTTCAGCTGTACTGATAGTTTATACTGCTGAGTAAAAAGGCCACAGAGAACAGGAGGCGTTACAGTATATAGGCTTCAGGTACAGACCAGACCTGGTATGAATCTTGGGTTTACTTCTTACCAGTTGTTAACAACATCTTTCTGCTTTTTCTCTAAGACTCAGTGTTTTAATCAGCAAAATAGTAATAATAATCCTTATTCTATCTCTGATGTTATAGAGAGGCTTAAATGAGAGAGTCTATGTTTAGTGCTAAGACAGTGCCTGACACCATACTCAAAAAATTGTAACTCTCATGATCTTTAATAAACTCCTTAGTAAGGCTTACAAGGCCCTGCGTCACTTGGCTCCTATAGCCAATCATCTCACTAACCATATATTTCTCGCATGTACAACCAGTATTCTAACAATGAAATTCTCCTTTGCCCTCCCCCCCCAACGCAAACAGCCATTAAGGAGCTCTTCTGAATGGGTGTCCTTTCATACCTCGTTCAGCTGTCACCTCCTCTTATCAGGTGTCTCCCAGTTCCCCAGGCAAAGGGACTTGGCCCCATCCTTCATGGGTGAACACTCATGACCACTGCACATTTCTGCGACTCACCCACAGGCTGTGGCAGGGCAGGCCATGGACATCTTCTACGCCTTGCCTGCAAACTCAAAAATTTGTTCATGATGGATGAATGCAAAATAGTACAGTCTGTTTTTCTAGTCTAAGGCTGCCAAGGGGATCATCCTGAAAGTTTGAAAACAGATTTCTAATACTTGTTTCTGGACTATTCTGTTATTAAATGATAACAAAGATAGAGTCCAGGAAGGTCTACATTTGATTTTAGACTATGGTGTATGCTTTTAGCCGGTTACTTGAGACAAAGACATTGTTAATAAGTAATTTAATAGTTTGCATTCCCAGAATAAAACAGTTATGGGGTTGACACCAAACTAGTGAGTAGGTTTCACTGTTACCTACAGATAATGCCCCAAAACCCTCAGGTCCATGTCTGCTTCCATGCCAAATTCTACTAGTCTGAATTTTTAAACAATTCTGTAGAACGATAATTCCAAATTATACCCAAGCCTTCACATTATTTTTTGGTGGGAAAAAAGAAAAACAAGTGTTCTTTTTTAACCAGATAAATAGAATTCTGTCTCATTTAAGAAAAAGAACTTGCTGATGCGCATGTACTTACAATAGTGCCTCTGAGCGTGAAAGTTTATAGTCAGGTGTTCTTCCTAAGTGGATGGAGTAGCCTGTTTCCTTTGTTTCCTTGTCTCTGATTAGTTCAGGTGTTTTACAAACATTCCCATCATTTAAACAAGAATTTTTGATTAAACAATTACCAAAAAAAACCCCTTAGATATATGTTTATTTAAAGTTGTCCATATGGTAAAGCCATTTTAAGGTAAATGCAAAGACTGCCTGATGGTAATCAATGAAAAAAAGTTACTTCTTTCATGAGTAAAATTGAGTTCTGAAAAATGTAAAATACTACCAACTAAGGAAAACTGCTTAGACTTTCAAGCATTAAAAATCCACTGGACACTTATTTCCAAAGGCAACTCTTTTGGACAAAGTTTCAGTCCCAGCTACTGTATTTTATTTAAGGTTTGGACCTAGTGTTCAAATCACAGTGTAGATCCACTCAAGAAATCTCATCGCCTTCTTAAAAGAAACAGAGTCCAGATCACATTTTAAAATGTAGTCCAGTATTCTTAGGGGAGGATTAAGATTGGATATTTGTTTTAAACAGATGCAATGTTAAGAATTTAGCTGGCAGTTGACAGCACTGAGCAAAGGGGGTGAGCACTGCAGTGGATTTCAAAGGCAGGTTTCGGAGCTCATGCTGGGCGCCTTCTCTCTCCTCACTGTGTCTGCCCCTCCCCAGCACGCCATGCCCTTCTGGAGGATCTCCAGTCACTCAGACCTCATGGCCCTCCACCATGCCTTGGAACTGGAGTACCTGTAACCACCACGCAGCACTTTGAAACCACACAACTGCCCTGTGACCAGGAACAAATCCAGCAGGCCTGGGTCCCTGTCAGTGCCGGACTGGCGAGCTTACGGCTTTCAACACGGTGACACACAGCTGCTGTCGGACTTCACCTCTGCGCTTGTGGTGAATGAAGGACCACGTCTCTCTCTTCAGAACAGCTGTTGACTCTAGTACTGTGAATCCGATGAAAATAAGCCATGAGAATGTTCTAGCACAGCGTAATGTGTCTTTGCCACATTAACTACATGGTTCAAACCTGTGAAGAAAGGACCTGCAGACGCCTACATTTTTAGCAACTTCAATGTGACCTGAACAGCTTCTCTAGAACAGCAAACTTGATTGCACAACCAAGACTGAAACGTTTCCTGAGTACCAGTGGGGGGTTTTCTTGTAAACAAGGTTTACTTTTCGGTGTCTCATACCCAGGGTAATCTGTACATCTCTACTTATTTATGAACAGACTTTTTTAAAAACAGCTTTATTGAGGTATAATCCAAGTACCATTCGATTCACTCGAACAGACTTTGTGGGCATCAACTAACTGAAGAGACGATAGCATAAGAAATAAGCAATTAAAGGCCTTGGCCTAATGACACAGCAAGTACTTTGAATTTTAGCACATTGCGAAGTAGTTTAAAGTATGTCTAATTTAAACATATAATATGTACATCACTGAGACAATCATGTACAGAAAGAATTTTTGGTGTAAATTTGTAATAATGGATGATTCTTTTACATATTGTTTAGAAAATGATATTGAGAGGTAGCAATGCCTTGATAGTAAAGTATGAGGCAATATGGGCACAGACTTGTGTGCAGTGCCTTATTGAAGTATACTGGGTATAAATATGTAGATAATGGGTTTTTGTTTGTTTGTTTTTTAGATAATGTTGTCAAGACCAAAAGCATGGATGTCAAGTGTCAATAGGATTTTGTTTCCCAAATTTTACTTCCCCATCGGCTCATTTTTTTGTGTGTGCTGTTAGGAAGGCCTTGGTAAAATAATTCAGCAGTGTCTTCTGTCATTTTAATAAAAAGTCCTCTTAGAATCTCACTTTTTCATTCTCAACACTAATGTATTATATGTAACTACTTGGAAAAACTGATTCTTCGAATGCTTCTTCCCACAAAAAGAATGTAGATGATAGACATATTTTGTTAATAAAATGGTTCATGAATCAGAGACCAGCAAAGTTTTTCATGTGCTCAGATTATACTGTCCGCAGTTTCTTGTTCAGGTGCAGGAGGGCATGACCACATGTCTGGAAATCAGCACAATTTTTCATTACTCTCTCCATGCATGTTTCCTCTGTTTTCCTCCACACTCTCCCTCTGCCCTCCCACGACAGTTCATGGCTGGAAGGGGACATGGCACAGTCGTCACCACCAAGGGAATAATGTTACACTTCACCTGTAGTACGTCACATGACAAAACTGGGAGACAAAAATTGCCACCTTCGTGGTACCGTAAAAAATAGCTTCTCTAAAAGGGATTATTTTGGGCACAGTGTCTCTCACATAGAAAGCCTACCACTGTCATGTAATTACTTTTTGGATGAATTTAATATTATATTGGGGGAAAATAAACCACCAGCTTTGACCCAAAGTAGCTAAAGAGCTATTCTTTTTCTGAAGTTTCATGTTGCTGCTAGAATTAATTGAAAATTCTCTCCAAATTGTTTAACAATTTTTTTTTGCTTGAAGCAAACAGAATTTGACAATTTTTTAGCCTTTTCATTGTATGTTTTTGTACTCTGCAGATTGAAAAGACAAAGTTTATCTTGGCCTTACTGTAAAGGTGTGTTGTGTCCACAATTGTGTACAGAATTTTTCTTCATTAATTTTGTGTTTAAATTAATAAAATTGATTTGTGAAGTACTGTAAGCTCCTTGATTGTCGGTGTTTTCTTTATCTCTGGGTTACAAGAAATGGCAGGACCTTGGCTGCATTAGAATGCTCATTGTCCAATGAAAGGAAGTTGTATGAGGCAATTCTAGTAATGGCTTTATCAGTCCTTGAGGGCACTAATCTAGAAGGGTGGCAGCTGTTTCTTTGATCACTGTAAAAACAGA
Organism: Tonatia bakeri; assembly: GCA_004024845.1. NCBI lineage: Eukaryota > Metazoa > Chordata > Mammalia > Chiroptera > Phyllostomidae > Tonatia > Tonatia bakeri. The sequence goes on from PVIA01000217.1 coordinate 474,465, forward strand.
TGAGTGGAAAAGCTCTTTCGTCTTTCCAAAACTCTAGAAACTGGACCCTCACTCAAATTTATCTACTATGGAACAGAACTCAGCGTTAAGTACTTCAAATGGCAGCATGGATTTAGCCACTTAAGTACCCATGGGACAGCAGTATGAAGCAGATTTACCTATACCTCCAACGTCTATCTCTAAAAGTGGGCTAGGTTAATCACTGAGGTCATAAAACAGTGCAACTCGCATCCTCCTGGGGTTTGACTGAAGCACATGACACCCATCCGTACAAACACATGGCAACGCAGCATGCAGTTGTCTGACCAATTAATAAGGCACACAATGCACAGTTTTCACATGTATGCAGTGAGCCAAGAGGCAGGAACATGCTCAGACCCCCTAAGGATGACAGAAATTGGGGGAAAGCCTTTAAAGAGGTGGCGGTGGGCAGTGGAGGATTTTAGGTCTCAGATAAAGATAGTATGCAAATCGGCAAAATGGAGGGCATACCCTCAAAAGATGAATTTTGTAAAGCACCACTTTTAACGTGACACCACCTGGCCTAAATGTTTAGGGTCCTCTTTGAGGATAGATTAGAGCCACATTTCTCTACCTGGCATTCTCGAGTTTTCAAATACAGTGTCTACTTTCTTCCCCACATTCTCCCATTACTGTTCTGAGCAAACCGTCAGTCCCCATTCACTGGGCCTTTTAATGGACCAATAGCCCATAGGCATCCCTGCCTCATCTCTGCTTAGAGCACTTTCATTACTACAATGACCCTCCACCTTCAATCCACCCAAAGCAGGTCCAGCTCCAGTGCCCTGTGCCCAGCATAGCCTTCTTATCCATCATGGCACACAGTGTGAGTTCCTTCCCTTGAACGTCTCCCACCCCATGTCTATAGTCTCATAGACAAGTCCTATTATTCCTTTCAATAAAGACTCACTGGGTCCCCACCACGGGGGCAATGTTCTAGGTGCTGAAGAGAGCCGGTCCCCTCTCCTGAGGATGGTGTTGGTGGGAGCAGGTGAGAACACACAAGAAATGACTTAACTATATGAATGAATAAGATCCATTCACTCAGAAACACTGTTTATGGAAAGTTGACATGGGGAGTATGGGTAAGTGACAGGGTACAAGTTTCCTTGGAAGAGATGAACAGAGCCGAGATGCTTGAACTGAGACAAAATGCTAATAAGTAGGCAGCATGGGAAGTTCAGGGGCAGAGAGTATGGGCAAAGAAAGGTCCTCAGGGGAGAATACTTTTCTTTATTGTGTGCTAGGAGTGAAAAGCATGCCCATGAGTCCAAGAATAGATGACTTGGGAAAGGAATGGAGCCTAGGAAAGCCCTGAGGTCATGGTAAGGCTTTGGATGCGGTTCCAGATGGAACGGGAAGCCACCGAGGGGCTTCCACAAGGCTCTGGCACAAGCTGGTAGACCCTTTGAAACAACCCTTCTGGCTGCCGGGTGGAGAAGGGGCTGTAGAAGGCAAGAGAAATGGAAAAGTAAGCTGTTAGCCCAGGTGAGCCATGGCCAGGCTCAGAATAGGTCGGGGAGACAGACATCTGGGCTTATGTTCAGTGACAGGACTTGCTAATGGGTGGGATGGGCACACTAGAGGAATGTGGACACCTCCACAGGAGCGGCTCTCGCCACCACGGTGAGACCATGAGGCCGAGTGGGAAGAGCCTGGCCTCCACAGGCGGGCCACCTGGACTCTGGTCCCAGCTTCCATGACTTAGCCGATCTATTTAACTTCTGTGCCCTCATTTCCTCATCTGTAAAAATGGGGCAACAATAACATCTTCAGAGAGTTATTACGAGGACAACATATATGAGTGAAGTGCTTGGGACAGTGCTTGGCATATTATTTAATATTACCTGTTACTATGCTATGCTGGCCAAGTGTTCACGTACATTTTTTTCTCCCTGACTTAAGGCCCAGTTCCTTGACCACACGGACCATTTGTAAGGGCACTGCATTATTCTATCCTGGTCTAGGACACGAGATGCAAAAGACAGTCCTGTTCGACCTCAAGTATGGGCATTAGATGGTGGCTATTTAAAAGAATCCATCACAATGATATAACAGGCTTCAATGAGCATTACTGATGGTGTGAGGGGGCTGGCACAGGCAGCCAGGGCAGGCAAGAAACGCGTCCCTGAAGAGCTGATGTCTGAGCCGAGACCTGAAGGCTGCACTCGGCCTGAGCAGAGTGGGGAGGCGGGGAGAGCATGAGAGAGGCCTAGAGGAGGAGGAAGTGCAGCAAGGGAAGACGAGGGAAGACGAGCCACGGGAGGTGCAGGTGCTTTAACTGTCCTAACTTCAGGCTTAGCACTTTCATTGTACACGAGCATGACTCCCCCCACCCCACCCTGCGTGGGAGAGAGAGAAGGGAGGCTAGGAACAGGCCCCTGCGTCCACACACAGCCTGGCACCCTTCACTGTGGCGATGATTTTACACTACACTGACTCCAAATGTTAGGTGCAAGTACTGTCTAGTTGAGCCCCTTTTATTTTACAGACTACAAAACTCAGGTTAAATGCTTTGCCCAAGAGGTTGCACACCAAATAAGGCAGAGTCACAGCCCCAGCCGATCTTAGCTACAACACAGAATCAAGAAAAAAGATCACGCATTCTCAGGACGGTGGAGCTGGCGTGGCCTGCTCTGCCACCACAGGCCGCAGCAGGCTCAGGAGCCCTTTCTCTGTCCGACGTGTATTTGGCATCCTGTCCACAGGGAAGACAAATACCCACTGATGTCTGAATGCTCTTTCCTTTAAACCTAAGCACCTCAATTCTGTCATCCTTCCAGAGCTTGTTTGAACATTTGTCTTCCAGTCAGCATGTACAAATGTCACATACACGTATTTTGTAATAACTTTTTAATTTGCTTTCCAAAACATCTGAATATGGCAGGGGTTTTTCCCAATTCAAATGAATGTAAAGGAAGCCATTTACTTAGTCGAATGTACAGGTGATGCCACGGTTACTGTATGTTCAGTTAAGACCTGGAAGAAAATTCCTTCCAGCCTCTGGAATGTACCCACACTACACACAGCTACAAAAGCCTCAGCCGGGATAGTCCTGTCCATCTGTTCAGGACAGCTTTTTGACAGTTCAAAAGGAGAAATTTAGCAAAAGTACTTCTTTCTTTTGGTGTCTCTCAGCATGTTTCCATTTCTCTCCATTCTGTGCAGTGATACAAACTGACAGGCAAACTTGTAGCAGAAAAAATGAAAGGGTTTGTAATTTAGGAAACCTTTGGCCCCACTGACTGAAAGCAGGTTGTTTGTAAAAAGGAAATCCTGACCTCAGCTAACTGGCAAACTCTGTCAGAAGCAATAGAAGGAAGCGAAGGATAAAGAACAGTGCCGAGGATTTTTATTGGCAACAGAAGAAAAACGGATGCTTTGCCAGGGGAAAGCCCTTCAAAGAGAAAACTCTCCAGTGGAGGAAGGACATGCCCGGAGTCACTGAGTGTGTGACTCCGCAGTTGCCTGGTGGTTCTGTACTGCTTTTCTGGGCTGCTTTGGCTGGGGGTGTCTGCTGCTTGGGACAATAGCTAGACTGACAACCCTGAAACTGGATTCCCTCCAGTTAGCTGAAACTGAAGTCCCTCTTCTATAAGCATTCCATGGCCTTCCGCATCTTCTACCCTGGCCTGACCAGAGCTCCAAGACTCCCAGAGGACACTGTGTGTACGAGGTGTGACAGCCGATAAGCTACCCACCGTTTTCCATGTTGGTGCTGTCCACCAGCTCACCCGCACTTCCTCCCTCCCTCTGCCTGCTGTTTGGCAGGACTCAGCAGCGACCTCTGGGAAACTCAGTAAAACAATGAAGGTCCCTGCAAGTTCTAATTTCCTTATGCCAGTGGTTCTCAGCTGGATGCTTACTGAAATTTCCTGGAAGCTTGGAAAAATACCCCTCCTTGAGCCCCGCTCCAGAGATTCTAATTCAGTTTGTCTGCGTTGGGCTTGAGCAGCAGCCAACATAGAGGGCCATTGCCTCGTACCAACCAGGTGTAAAAACGAACAGGGGAAGGGTTTACAGGAACAAGTATAAAGGACACATGGATAAAAACTAGGGGTGGGTGGAAATGGGAGGGAGGAGGGGAGGGCTGGGTGGGTGGAGAAAAAAGAAAAAAAAAATGAACGGGGAAATGTCATTTAAAATTGAGTCAAATAGCCCTGAAGGGGGAGTACTCACTCACTACCGCTAACTGCGCCTTACAGATTCCAAACAGAAGCCCCTTACCTTTATACTTCTTGACAGGAAGAAACTTATCTTACTACTCCAGCAGAAGGAAGAAAGATTTTCTCCTTGCCTAGCAACAGATGCAGCCAGTGGGAAGTCACTACACTTAGAATTTCAGGTTTCCTCCAATGCCCATTTTGTTCACAACGGCCCCTGCCAACTCCTCCCTGTTCTCCATGTCAGAATGCTCCTCTCCTTTGTTCTCCAGACTTTGTCATAGTTTGCTTGTCCTAAATTGCAATTCTCTGCTATTCCCAAATAAATTAATTTTACCAGTAAACAACTAGCTATGTCATTTTTTTAAGGATAACACAGGCACGTGAGAAATACCTCCATCTAGCCCCCTGCCAGCAGGGTTGGACAACTTGTGAAGTGTGCTTTCTAGCTCTTCACCTTTCCTTTCCCATCCATTTTGATTCCCATTTAGCCATGTTTATGCACCTGAAATCCTTATGATCCAACTCAAATCCATTCGATCCTCTAGGGAATCACTACTGTGTCAGAGGTATCCCCTGGGGCTGGCCACCTAGCAGGGAAACAGAGATATGTGATAAAAGGAGACTGGGATGAGGTCCTAGATTGCTGGGAGGAGTCCCTGCAATCTAGGACAGCAAATGTTACAAAGAATTTTAACTAATAATGGGAGCCCAAAGAGTATAGCAATCAGTGCTGGCTGGGGAAACAAGTCTCATTGAGGGGGGTGACGGTTTCATTGGCCTAAATAAAATAACGTAAGAATAAGATGTTTATAGTCTCCTAAACCTAGATGTCTCCCAGCTTAATGAGAAAGAAAGGTAGGTCCCTGGCTGGGAGGGGTGGCTGCCATAACCTAAGCAGGATGGAATAAGGGTCTTGCTAGGGCAGCCCTGGAAAGAGGAATGTGAAACTGACAAAGCAGGTGTCCCAGAGGCGGAGTTGGTCATTAGTGGGTATGTGGGCTTCTCAGATCCTCTGGATCCCCCTTTGCCCATACAGCACTGGAAAGAATCTGGCTAACTGCAGCCATGAACAAAATTGTGTATCATTAAATTAAAATATTACAGTTGAGGGTTGGTACATTCCTAGTCTTTCTAATCCAGAACTAGCAGGCCTTGCTGTCTTTGAAACTAATTTTATATATCATTGAGTGTGTGTATGTGTTGCAATGACCTGTTCTGAGGGGTAAGGAAAGTAACCTGGTTTCCCTGATGGACCCAGAAAGTACAGCAATCAGGCTGAGGTCCTTCACATATAATTGAAAAAAATAATCACTTTTCCACTTTAAATGAAGGAAGAGAAGCTGGCTGAAGGAGATTAAGAAGCTAAACACTCCCAATGAAAACCCTTATTCTCACCCATCAAAGACACCCTGAAATTCCAGGACCCCTGAGCAGCAGCCTTTGTGGCATCTCTAGGAGCACCCCTATCACTCCCTCCACGCACCTCCCTTTAAGGGACTCTGCATCCTTTGAGATGAGCCAAGCTCCTAGAGGCTGTTCCAATGTCCTTAATACAAGACTGCTTTGACTGTGTCCCTTCCACTTCCTTGTTTACAAGCACAGAGCCTACCTCAGGCAAATGACAAGGTGTTGAAGAGGAGGAAAAGAAAAGGAAGGAGAAGAAAAAAACAAGACCAGATCGTGGGTGAGCAGAGGGGAAAGGTTTGTTGTGTGAACCTGGACACTGAATGGGATGCCCCTGCACTTGCTCCAGCCCTGGTTTGAGAAAGACCTGCACAGGCTCCATCCACAGTTGCAAGGATCAAAGTCCCTTCGAGCACAAGTCCAGACAGCTCCCCAGGGAGAAGGACAAAGCAGGGAGGCAAGCTGAGCCAGAGGAGGCCCTGCTACCTCCACTGGTTTTCAGAAAGGGCCTGTTTCACAACCTCCCCATGTTCCTGTCTGTCGGAACCTCTCACTGAGAAATCACCGCAGGCCTCATCACCTAGTCTACTTCGTGGTTCAAAGACAGCAAAAGTTTTGTACAATTTTCATTCTTCCCAAAGTAGTTAAAATGCAGGCAGGCAGGGGAGGGAGTTGATGAAGGAAGCACACGCCCTTATTGGAACAGTATTGTTTTGAAAAACTTCTGCCCTCTGGGGTTGAAAGCGTTTCTTGGCCCAATGGAATCAAGAAGTGCCGTGATAGCTCCAGAAATGCTTCCAGCCCCTGACCTTGATATTTATTTGCAAAGCCTTACAGGAAATCAGTGCTATGTGTTCCATGAAAAACAAAGCAAAATGCAGGGATCAGGAAAAACAACGGACGGCTCCAAACAGCCTTGCATCAACAGACTTTAAAGAAAATTAGATGCTGAAAAAATAGTTCCCTTTGACATGTAATCTTTCAACATGCACTGAAGACTCACTATGTGCCCAGCCTTGTGTTAGGTGCTGACAGGGTCTGTACCCGGAGACACTCATGTTCCTCGGAGCGGGGTCAGGGGTGCTGCTGAAATAAGGGCAGTGAGTGGGTGATTTGGACCTCATCACTACGAAGGAATAGCTGTTGCTTTCCCGCACGGAGGGACTGGGGAGATTACTTTGTTTGGGAAGACTCCTAGGAGAATGTAACATTTGATCTGAACTATTGCAGAACAGGTGGGAGTTGTACAGATGAAAAAGAGAAAGAAGCCTATAGCTGGAGGAAAAGCGGATAATGTATAAAACAGTTGCAGAAATTGAGCCTTAAAATTGCTATAAAAATAAGCATGACATTGGATGTGCTTTCTACATATTGTGAGAAATTCAGAGACTAGCAAGAGAGATGTGCCATGTACATAAATGCCAGGATTAAGTTCACTGAGGGTTGCAAACTTAAATGACAACAGGGGGCTAGTAAGACTATAAATGAGTGAATGATGCAAGGCCCATTAAAAAAATCCCAGGGCCCTCTCATTAAAAAAAATAAACAAGTCTTTCCTTTGACGGTGACAGGAGTTCAGAAAAGGATTTCTACATGGCAAGAAAAGCATGAGAACAAGTATGTGGTGATCAGTGCTAAGCGTTTGTCCTCAGAGGGAAAGAGGCAGCAGAAAACCATAGGGACAGTGTCGTAGAGAAGAGACCGCGACCCCACAAAGGGGACAGCTGCTTCCCAGTGCTAAGCAGTTGTTGCCACCACGCAGGAATGCTGGCTCAGGGTGTCCGGTTATCCACTTTTCAAAAGAAGCCAGATATCCTGATACTGGGAAAAGTGCATTGCAGGAATTGTACTCGTTGTAAATTATGGACAAAAGTTAGAAATTTGTAGACAGATTACTCTATGAAAGTGGGCACAGTTGAATGGGAAGTATTCCCATCTAGACCGTCTGGGAGGACTTCACGGAGGAACTGATGTCCACGCTGGGCCTTTGAGGAGGTTTTTGGCGGAACTGAGGGCCTCACAGAGGGGCCTGAAGAGCAAAAGGGGTCGAATGACACCCATTGTTCACACTTTTAAAAGTCCTGTAATTCAGGGCCCCACGCTTGGCTATTATACCAAAATGAACTTGGAAATTTCTTCCCCACATTTATATATTTTAAGTGCTTATTTTAACATGTTTATATACAGAGACTTCCAGTCAAGATGGCAGAGTAGGTTGATGCTGTGCTCATCTCCTTGTGCGACCACACTGCAATTACAACTAAGTTATGGAACAACCATCATTGAGAACTGCCTAAAGTCTAGCTGAACAGAGTTTCTATAAATAATGATATAAACAAGAGGCCACTCAGAATGGTAGCAGAGAAGAAGCAGAACGGACTTGTCCCACACCCGTGATATGGCAGTTAAGGGTCAGGAGGGACTTCTCAGCTTCAGAGGGCCCCCTTGAGGAACAAAGGGCCCCAGCCCCACACTAGGTTGCCCAGCCCAGGACACCAGTGCCAGGAAGTGAAGTCCCCATAAAATCTGGCTGCAAAAATGACCGGGATTTGTGTTTAGAAAGACAACAAACTTGGAGAAACCTAGGAGCTGCGGGTCTTAAATAGCCCGCACTTACTTGCAAACCCACTCACTCAGAGCTCCCGCAAAGGAGCAGCAGCTCCCAAACCTCCAGGGACATGTGGGAAGGAACTGAGTTGACTAGCTTCAATGTGAGGGCTGGAGAGGCAGCTCTCTCAGGGGAAGGACATTCTGGTAAATACCATTCTTTTTTTGCTGAGCCCCTCTCCCAGCCAGCCTGTAGTCATGGGTGGGGGCCAAATCTGAGTTTTCCACTGACCGGCTAACACCCTTCACCCTGCCCCAAACAACTTGTGCACCAAGTCTGAACCTCTGTCAGAGGCTTTTCCACAAAAATGTCCAGCCTCAGCTCCCACTGCAAAACTTTCCTAAAAACTCTCAACAGTCCACAAACCCTAAACAAACAGTAGCTGCCCTCAGTATACCTGAAAGCTCTTGCTAAGTGCCCCCAACCAGACACTAGTCAAGCTGGCCTTGGTTTGTAACATAGCCTCTCCCAGATACCTCCAAGACCATCAGAGGCAGCTACCAACCACACATCATTTTCTAGCACCTACCAGTTGGCCCTTGGACAGGCCCAGACAGTGGCTAAACTTGGACTGCAGCAAAATCATTCCTGAAAGGCCCCAGAACCAAAACTCCCAATGACCAGCTTTAGACTAAACCAGAGAACCACCCAACCACCTCCACAAATAACAAAGCCAAAGGGTGAACTCAGCAGACACCAGTACCCCACTAAAGTGAATCCTGCTCTGTGGGTCACCAAACATACAATAGCTCATGGCTAGTCCTCACAGCCAGTAGACCTAAGGGTCAACCCCACCCACTGATGTGCCACCAGCAATTAAAGATCAACTACAACAATAGGCACATAAAACCCATACAAAGGACACCCTGGAGCACTCGGTTCAGGCGACCAGGGAGACTTTCCTACAGGGCCCAACAGGACACCTTCTATATAAAGTCACTCTGCCAAGACTGGGAGACATAGCAGATCTACCTAATACATAGAAACACAGGAAAGCAGCCAAAATGAGGAGACAAGGAAAGATGCCCCAAATGAAAGAACAGGGCAAAAATCCAGAAAAAGAACAAAACTGAGGTAAGCAATCTACCAGATAGAGTTCAAAATACTATTTATAAGGATGCTCAATGAATTCAGGGGGAGAATAAATGGACTCAGTGAAAACTTCAACAAGAAGACAGAAACCATAAACAACTAGGCAGAAATGAAGAATGCAATGACTGAGAATAAATTAGAGTCAACAGCAGACTAGAGGAAGCAGACAGTCAAGTCAGTGGTCTGGAGACAAAGTAGAGGATAATACCCAATCAGCACAGCAAAGAAAAAAAAAATGAGGATAGTTTAATCTGGGACAGTATCAAATGTACCAACATTTGTATCATGGGGGTACCAGAAGGAAAAAAGAGAGAGAGAGAAAGGAACTGAAAAACTTTTTGAGAAGTAATGACTGAAAACTTCCCTAACCTGGCTAAGGAAATAGATATACAAGTTCAGGAAGTACAGAAAATCTCAAATAAGATGAACCCAAAGAGGCCACACTAAGACACATTATTAATAAAAAGCCAGAGTTTAAAGACAAAGAGAGATTCTGAAAAACATCGATAGAAAAGCAGTTAGTTATGTACAAGAGAGCTCCCATAAACTGTCAGCTAATTTCTCAACAGAAACATTGCGGGCCAGACAGATTCACAAGAAACATTTCAAGTAATGAAAAGCAAAAACCTACAACCAAGATTATCCTACCCAGCAAGCCTATCATTGAAAGTCAAAGGAGAGATAAAGATTTTCCCAGAAAAGAAAAAAGCTAAAGGAGTTTATCACTACAAAAGTATTACAAGAAATATTAACAAGCCACTTTAGGCCCTGGCTGGTGTAGCTCAGTGGATTGAGCGCGGGCTGCGAACCAGGCATCGCAGGTTCGATTCCCAGTCAGGGCACATGCCTAGGTTGCAGGCCATGTCTCCCAGCAACCACACATTGATGTTTCTGTTTCTCTCTCTCTCTCTCTCTCTCTCTCTCTCTCTCTCTCCCCCCCCTTCCCTCTCTAAAAAAAAATTAAAAAAAAAAAAACAAGCCACTTTAAGTATAAAAGAAGAGATCCAAAAATATGAATAGAAGAATGTGGGAAAAAATTATCACTGACAAAGGCAAAGAGTAAAAGCAGATCAACCAGCTGTAAACTATTACAAAGATTAAAAGACAAAAGTAGGAAGACTGTGTGTGATTACAACAGCAAATTAAGGGTTACACAAACACACATAGCAAATAAAAAAATAATGACAAAAACAAACATGGATGGGGGTAAAAATTGTTGTGACTTTACAATGTCCTAAATTTAAGCAACCATCAACTTAAAATAGACTGCTATAAACATAGCTATATATATGAATCACATGATAACTAGAAACCAAAATCTAGAAATAGAGAAAGGAATCCAGCCACAATGCTATAGAAAATCATCAACACAAAAGAGAAGACAGCAAGAGAATAATTAAAGAATGAAGTACTACAAAAACAAAAAAACTACTAAAATGGCAATAAAGCACATAAATATGAATAACTACTTCATATGTAAACTGACTAAATGTTCCAATCAACTTCCAGTCAAGATGGTGACATATGCAGTCACGGCTCACCTCTTTGCATAACCAAATCAAAATTATAACTAAAATACAGAACAACCATCACTCAGAACCATCAGAAATTGAGTAGAATGGAAATCTGACAACTACAGAACTAAAGACACCACATCCATCCAGACTGGTAGGAGGAGAGCAAATGTGAAATGGGCTGGTCCCACACTCATGTCTGGTAGATGAAAATTCAGGAGGGCTATCTTGGGAGCGAGGAGTCCCAGCTCCAGACCAGGAGCCAAAGCCCAGGATTCCAGTGCTAGGAAGATAAGTCCCCATGACTTCTGGCTGCAAAAACCAGTGGGGATTAAGTCAGTGGAAGAAACTTCTGGAGCCCCAAGCAGTTCCTCTTCAAGAACCAACACTCAGACTCACCTACTCAGACTCACTCCCTCTGAGCTCCAGCACTGGGGTAACAGCTTGAAAGGCACCAGTGACATACAGGGAGAAACTGATGTGTCTGTCACCACAGCAAGCAGAGGCCATTGACCCTTTTCTAAACCCTCCCCCCACAGAGCCAGCAAGTTAGTGCCAAATCTGAGTCTCCATCACCCTAGCTCACACTGTTTGAACTGCCTTGGAGATTCCCAGAGACTTCACCCCACGCAGCTTATGGGCCCACCCATGCTGCTTTTCCATATAAATGACTGGTCTTGGCTCAAACTGCACATCATCATAGATTAATAAAATCAACAAGGAAACAGTGTCCTTAAATGACACATTAGACCAGATGGATTTAATTGATATTTTGATGATATTTCACTCTAAAGCATATTTTGATCTTAAAAATTCTCAGCAAAGTGGGGATAGAGGGAAAATACCTCAACATAATATAGGCCACATGTGAAAAAGTCACAGCTAACATCATAGTCAACGGTGAAAAGCTTGAAGATCAGGAATAAGATGAGGACTTACACTTTTATTCAACACATTATGAGAAGTTATAGCTGCAGCAATCATACGGGAAAGAAATAAAAGGCACCCAAATTGAAAGGAAAGAAGTAAAACTGTCATTATTTGCAGATGACATGATACTGCTTATAAACAACCCTAAAGAGTCCACCAAAAAACTGTTAGAATAAATGAATTCAGTGAAGTAGTAGGATACAAAATAAATATCCAGAAATCAGTTTCACTTTTATACACCAATAATGAACTATCAGAAAGGAAAACTAAGAAAACAACCTCACTTACAATTGCATCAATAAAATACTTAAGAATAAATGTAATCAAGTATATAAAAAATTTGTACTTGATAAATTATAAGACACCAAAGAAAAGAAATTGAACAAGATACAAATAAGAGAAAACATATATTCTGTTCATGGATAGGAAGAATTAAAATCATTAAACTGTTAAGATAACAATTGCATATGTAACAGAACTAGAACAAATATTCCAAAAATTTATGTAGACCATAAAAGACTTCAAACATCTTGAGAAAGAAGTAAAAAGTTGGAGGAATCATGCTACATGATTTGAACTATACTGCGAGGCCATAGTAACTATAACAGCATGGTTATAGTTACTATGCCATTATAAAAAACAGAAAGCTAGATCAAGGAAACAGAATAAAGAGCCCAGAAATAAACTCATACTTTTGTGGTCAAGTAATACTTGACAAAGGAGGCAAAAGTATACAATGAGATAAAGATAGTCTATTCAATAAATGGTGTTGGAAAAATTGTACAGATGCTTGCAAAAAAAATTAAACTAGACCACCTTCTTACACCATACACAGGAATAAACTCAAAATGAAGACTTGAGTGTTAGACTCAATAACATAAAAATTCTAGATGAAAACATAGGCGGTAAAATCCCTGACATCTCTCTTAGCAATATTTTTTCTGACATATCTCCTTTGGCAAGGGAAACAAAAAAAAATAAACAAATGGGACTATATCAATTTAAAATTTTTGCACAGCAAAGGAAACCCTCAATGAAGTGAAAACACAACCCACTGAATGGGAGAACATACTCATCAGTAATACTTCTGATAAGGGGTTGATTCCAAAATTTATGGAGAACTTATAAAACTCAACCTATATAAAGGACACATGTACAAAACCAAAGGGGTGGTAGGATCAAGGGTGGGAGGTGGGGATACCTGGGGTGGGCGCAGGAGTGGTGGTGGGGAATATGGAGATAAATGTATTTGAACAACAATTAAAAAAAGGAAAAGAAAATTAAAAATAAAACAAAAACTCAGCACCACAAAGACAGACAAACCAATTACAAAAATGGGCAAAAGACCTAAATAGACACTTCTCCAGAGAAGACATACACATGGCCAATACACATATGAAAAGATTCTCAATACCACTAATCGTCAGAGAAATGCAAATTAAAACCACAATGAGATACGACCTTGTATACCTGTCAGAATGGCCATCATCAATAAATCAACAAACAAGTGCTGGCAAAGATGTGGAGAAAATGGGACCCTCATGCACTGTTGGCAGAAATGCAGATTAGTGAAGCCACAATGGAAAGCAGGTTGGAGTTCCCTGAAAAAATTAAAAATAGAAATGCCTTATGAACCAACAGTTCTACTTCTGGGAATATATCTGAAGAAACCCAAAACTTTAATTCAAAAGAATATATGCACCATTATGTTCATCGCAGTGTTATTTACAATAACCAAGATTTGGAAGCAGCCCAAGTGCCCATCAGTAGATGAGTGGACAGAAAAGCTGTGGCACATTTACACAATGGAATACTACTTGGCAGTAGAAAAAAGAGGGAAATCTTACCTTTTGCGACAGCATGGATGAATCTGGAGAGTATTATGCTAAGTGAAATAAGCCCATCAGAGAAAGACAAGTACCATATTATTTCACTCACATGTGGAGTCTAACAGATAAAATAAATGAACAAACAAGGTAGAAACATACCCAGATACAGAGAACAGACTGATAGCTGTCTGAGGGGAGGGAGGCTGTGGGAGTAAGTGAAAGAGGTGAATGGATTAAGAAGTACAAGTTGGGGATGGCTGGGGATGGCTGGGGATGGCTGGGGATGGCTGGGGATGGCTGGGGTGGGGAGAGTAGTGGGGGAAAATGGAGACAACTGTACTTGAACAATAATAGAAAAGAGAAAAAATTAAAAAATGAAAAAAAGTACAAATTGGTAGTTATGAAATAGTCACAGAGATGTAAAGTACAACATAGGGAATAGAGTCAATAATATTTTAGTAACTATGTAGGCTGCCAGGTGGTACTATAAATATCAAGGGGAATATTTTGTAAAGTATATGACTGTCTAATGACTATGCTATATACCTAAAACTAATACAAAATAATATTGAATGTAAACTGTAATTGAAAAACAAAATTTAAATTTAAATGGTGTTAGGAAAACTGGACAGATAATACAAAACAAAAACTAAACCACCTGCTTACGTCATTTACAAAAATAAACTCAAAATTGATTACAGACAAATGTAAGACCCAAAACCATGAAACTACTATGAGAAAACAGAGGCAGTAAACTCTTTGACATACCTCAAAAATATTTTTAGATATGTCTCCTCAGGCAAAGGAAACAAAAGAAAAAAAAATTAACAAATGGACCACAACAAACTGGAGTTTTTGCACAGTGAAGGAAACCATCAGCAAAACAAAACAAAACAAAACAAAAAAACCCAAAAACCCAAAACCCCTACTAAATGGAAGGAGATATCTGCCAATGATACATCCAATTAGGGTTTAATATCAAAAATACATAAGGAACTCATACACCTTAACACCAAACAAATAAACATGCACTCCATTAAAAAATGGGCAGAGGACCTGAATAGACACTTCTCCAAAAAGGACATATAGATGGTCAACAGACAGATGAAAAGATGAGCAACATAACTAGTCCTCAGGGAATGCAAATTAAAGTCACAATGAGATATCACCTTACACCTGTCAGATGACTATCATCAATAAATGAACAAACAAGCAAGTGTTGACAGGATGTGCAGGAAAGGGAACCCTTGTGCATTGCTGGTGAGATAGTCAATTGTTGTAGCCACTATGGAAAACTATGTGGAAGTTCCTCAAAATCTTAAAACTACAACTACGATATGACCCAGAAATTCTACTTCTGGATATTTCTCTGAAGAAACCCAAAATACTAATTCAAAAAGACATACCTGCCCCCTATGTTCATTGCAGCATTACTTACAATAGCTAAGATACAGAAGCATCCCAAGTGTCCATCAATGTATGGATGGATAAAGAAGTAGTGGATGTGTACAATGGAATATTACTCAGCCATAAAAAAGAAGGAAATCTTGCTATTTGCAACAACATAGTTGAACCTAGAGGGTATTATGGTAAGTGAAATGAGTCCTACAGAAAAAGGTAAATTCCTAATAGTTTCATTTATATTGTCCATCTAAACAAACAAACAAAAATCTCAACTCACAGATGCAGAGAGCAGACTGGTGGTTGCCAGGGGCAGGGGATGTGAAGTGGGCAAAATGGGTGAAAAGATCGAAAGGTACAAATTTCCAGATATAAAATAAGTAAATCATAAAGATGTAATATGCAGTATGGTGACTATAGTTAATACTGGAGAGTAGTTTTTTAAAGTTCCCATTACAAGAACAAAAACTTGTAACTATATATGGTGTTGGGTAGTAACCAGATAACACCATGATGATTATGTTGTAATATATACAATTATCAAATCACTGTGATGTATATCTGAAATTAACATTATATGTCAATTACACCTCCATAAAAATAGAAAAGGGTATGGCTGGGGCAGATAAATGGTAGTGGAAAAAATATAATGAAATTTTTAAAAAGAAAAAATAGAATGCTTCCTAGCATGCTTTAATTGTTTTGGTTTAATTGCCTAAACCCCTCTTTAGCCTCTCAGCTCTATGAGAACAAGTGTGTCTGTTTTGTCCATGATCTCACAGCACATGTTATCATTCATTTTTAAAATTCAAGGTACATCTGTGCAATGGAGTACCCTGCAACCATCAAACAAATGTGGTGGAACTATACATATAGTCATAGAAAATCTTCCACAATATATTGTTTAGTGAAGGAAAAAAACAGCAGAGTGTGCATGTGTGTGTGCACTGTAAGTATCTAGATGAATATGTACGAACATGTGCAGTCATACTCTGGTGGAATTTTGAAGCATTCTAACTTCTTAATTATGTCTATTTTCTGAAGTTTCTGATGAGCAAAATGTATATCCAAAATAATTTAAAAGCTATTTTCATGTTTAAGTAAAATTTTCCATATTTTCTAATCACTACATTTAGGAAGGTTCACCTCAAACACCAGTCTGTAACTGTAAGCATTCAGGGGTGACCAGCTCACACTGTATCTCCCTGGAAATCTAGTATTGAATCACGTGCTGGGTAGACACAAGTAATGCCTCTGAATGAGTCAGGAGTACAGAGCATCCAAGACTTGTTTCCTTGTCTGATAAAAAAACAAGATGTTTTAAGAACTAAACAAAATGAACTGAAAATAAACACATTTCTGTTTTATGATCAGACTTCAAATGTCCCAGTAAAGTAAAACAAAATTGAGTCCTGGCTGGCATGAACACATCATAATTTCCATGATTATGTAAGAGCTTTAAACAAATGCAAAATAAAGTGTGAGGGGGTTTTATTTTGTTTTGTTTTTTTATATACAGTTTAAAACAAGAGAACCTCTCCCTGCCCCAGCCAGTGGTAGCTTAAAATCTGAAGAACATATATATCCTGATCACCAGGGTAAGTGGTTTATTATTCCAGGGACTATAGTACTGGCTGCACGCTTATGGTAAATGCTGAGATTGGACACGGTTTTGTTCTATTTATGGCATTAGTACTATTTTTTAAGTTTAAATAAACTAAACAGATTGAAGAATTGAAGTGCACATAGTAATGTTGTTATATAATATAAAAGGTATGAAACATAAACCTCTTCCTTCCTTCTGTGGAGGCTTATGAAACTGCCAGTTGTTTATTTTAGCACAAGAAACCCTTGGCCTGCAGAGCACAGGAAAGACAGAAGAAACGCTTGCTTTGATGCTTCTAGAATTAACCCAAGAGGCCTTGTAAACCAAGATAGCAAAACCGCCTTTATGCCGCCAGCCCAAGCACTGTCTCCTCTTTGCCCTTCTCTTAGCAAACAAAACTTCTAGAACTCATGAAGGGATGGTCAAGCAGTGGCGATGTGCAGGAAGAGAATTTGCTTTTATCTAAGCTGGGAGGGCTCAACCTTTTATGCGATGCAGACCTCTTTGAAATCTGATGAAATATATAAACTCTGATCCCCCACCAAAACCCAAACATATTTGCAAAATTTTTCATGTGATTTAAGGGCATTCACAGACTAGAACCTCTGGTTTATTGAGAGCCAACATTGTACTACATACTAGCTAGGTGAAGTCATACAATGTTATATATTGTACTACTTTAATATGGCAAGTGATGGATGGTGCTTGGATCCAAAGATTAAAGAGAGGTTGTAGAGTGACAAGTTTGCAGGTTTATTTTAATGCCTTTGCCAGGAAAAGAGCTCTAGAGGTGGAAGCCCTGGGAACAGTGAAGAGACTCAGTAAGCCACTGTCTACTGAAGAATTTGGCCTTGCCCGGAAAGAGGTCTGGCTGTTGCCCTCAGCTTCTGGGAGGTAACTCATGGAGGAGGCCAGCCACACGCTATAGTTTGAGGTAGGAACTGGCCACCTAAAAGAGAGCAAGCATATACTTTAGAGTGAAGTCTTTGGATCATGCAGTTGACCTGAGGTCAACCACATGAACACTCAATCCATCTTACCTAGGTAGTGAAGGCCCAGTAAAAACCCAGGACACCAAAGCTCAGGTGAGCCTCGCTGGTTGGCAGTGATACCCCATGTGTGTTGTCACACACTGATACACAGAGTGAAACGTGTCTCTGAGAAGGGTGGAAGCTTTGGCTCTGTGTTGAGACCTTCCCAGACTCTGCCATATGCATCTCTTCCTTTGACTGATTTTTGTCTGTATTCCCTGCCTATAACAAACCAGAGCTGTGGGCATAAAGCTTTCACTGAGTCCTGTGAGTTCTTCTAGAGCACAGGTGGCAAACACAAGGCCCAGGAACCAATCCAGCCAGGCACTTTGTTTCTACCCTGCAGCAGTGCTGAGCTCCTTGCCCCTAGTTAAGGAGTAGTTACATTTACACAGTCCTAAAATTACATTTGGCCCTTTGAAGGCAACCGCAAGGCTGATGTGGCCCCCGGTGAAAATGAGTTCGACACCCCTGATGTAGAGAGCATTATGCTAAGTGAAATAAGCCAGACAGAGCAAGACAAATACCATATGATTTCACTTATGTGTGAATTCTAGAAAACCAAACAAATGAATACCTTATTTTTCAGACTGTAAGATGCACTCCCCCCCAGCTTTGGGAGGAAAATGGGGGTGTTTCTTATAGTCTTAATGTAGCTTATCTGGCTTGCTGTGGGGTAGGGGGGCAGCAGCCTGTGTTATTTATGTTATTAAATATTTTACCACATTTTTCGCTTCAAAATTTTTTTTCCTATTTTCTTCCTCTAAAACCTAGGTGCCTCTTATGGTCTGGTACATCTCACAGTCCGAAAAATTCAGTAGATATGGAGAACAAATTAAAAATCTTTCAGGTGAGAGCAGAGTGGTTAAGGAGGCTGGATGAAAAGGTGAAAAGGTGAAAGGGCTGAAGTACAAATTGCCAGTTTTAAAAAAGCATCACAGGTATACAACAAAGTACAGCATAGGGAATACAGTCCATAATACTGCAGTGACTATGTGTGGTGTCAGAAGGTAACACATGTATTGCGGTGGTCACTTTGTAAGGTACATAAATGTCTAATTATTACGTTGTACACCTTACATGAATATAATATTGTATGTCAATTATAATTTAAATAAATATGTACATACATACCAAGAAGGGAGATGATCATTACAAATTAATAGCATTAACTAGATAAGAAGAGACAGTAGTTTAGCACTTTGGAGAGAGAAAAAGAAAAAAAAAGGTAGGAAGTAACTTTATATCAGAGTTTCCCTAAGACAATTGAGACTAAAGCTCAGAAAGGTCTTCCTGCTCTCATCCTAGAGGCTAGGTCATGTCACCCTGGTTCTATCATCAGAAATCAGGACCAACCAGAGCAGCCAAGGGGCTTGTGCAAGAACTTGCAGGGAGTAAGTAGCTGACTGGTGGTTCACATTCAAGCCCGTTTGATGTAAAAGGCCAAAGCAAGTCCAAAGTGCAGGTGTCGTGGCTGGGAACCATCTCAGGCAGGGCTCCGAATCCAGGAGGGGGAAGGGCAGGGCTGAGAGGGGTCGTGAGTGCCTCTGTGCAAAAGCCCCAGAGCCAGCAAAGCCACCAATCTGGCCAGGTAGACACTGGCCTCCAAACTCCCCATTCTTGGAGAAAGACGAAGGCCAAAGGCCCAGCGGAGGGCAAGGTTGGGGCAGGATTGCCTCTGGGAGAGATGAAATGCTGGGCCAGATGAAGAGAGGTCAAGTGAAGATTTTTGTAGAAGTGTGGAATGTTTTCTGTGTCTTTCTTTGATCCCACCACCCCACCAAGGCCAGGGGACTAGCAGAGGATTCTTCTGGGCTCTCACTGCTTACTGGTAAGGAAGCTCTATTTTCTGGACTTGTCTAGTGAAAACACAATTTAAAAAGTCTGTCCCTGACATTCACCTAGACTGGCTATTGGTTTAAATATGGAAGCCTTATCTCTAACCGGTCATAAGAATAGGGAAGTCAACTTGTCCTACTTATCTCCTTACTAGCAGCCCTCCCATCTCTCACCAAAAGCCAAGGAACTGACTCGAGAACCCAGAAGAATTCTGGAAACTACTAAGGAAAACAGCAGGATCTCACCCAAGGCTCTCAGGCTCACTGCACCATTCCTGTGATTCTGCCACTTTTTACTCTGGAAGAATTCAGGGGAAAGCCAAATACATGTAACACAAATACAATATGAAACAAACTCTGATATTGGGAAATTTCACTAAGGTACAACTAGGGTAAAATAGTGGGGTGGAAAGGAGAACACCCAGAGGAAATAAACCCAAGCTCAACAGAAAGAATGAATCTGCTAAGGAAAAAGGGCAACAGGTAGGAACAAATTTGGACTCCACGAGACCACTGTTTCTCATTGCCTGTGGGTCCTCATCCACCTCAGTCTTCCTCTCTGTAAATGGACATAAAAGTATGTCCCCCAGGGAAGACTATTCTGGATTTGGAGATGTAACAACCAAAACATGTGACCTTGCATGTATCCTGAGATGAACAAGAAATGAAAAAGTATAAAATAAAAAAGATACTCCCCAGACAATATAAAAAATTTAAAGATGAACTGGGTATCAGATGATACCCAAGAATTTTTGTGTTTATGCTTTGAAGAACATGTCCACATTTTTTGGAGACACATGGATGTGGAGGTAACATGATATGAGTTCTGGAATTTGCTCTGACATACTTACCGACAAGGAAGGGAGGGAAGGAGCAAGCAGGAGTTATAATTTTCAAAGGCACTTTTCAGCCCCACCCAGCTATAAACAGCCAGTGCATCGAACCGTTCCCCTCCAAAACACAGTGCCACATTGAAAACCCAAACCTTCCTAAAACATTCTCAAGCATGAGCCACACAACATGCTGGCTCCTGGTGGGGGCTAGTGCGGGCATTGCATTTTCTCAAATCAATCACTTGACATTTTTACAGCATCACAAAATCTACACCTTTGCGCCAGCCTAAATCAACAACAAAGCATCGGCCAAGACTGCATATATTACCGGATCCTTGTAAATCAGCAGTTGCCTGTAGGCTCCAGGGGCCTCCAAATTTGACCAGCTGTTCCAAACAGTAAAATCTCATTAGCTCAATGTCCAACCACTCAACAGTGAGGCTGACTTCAAAGTCACAAACACTCAGCAACCAATGAGAGAATAACCAGGAAACATCTTTATTTATAAGTTAATTAACAAGCTGAAAAGCCCATTTCTTGTCAATAGGAAAAAAAAGGGATAGTGTGCTATTTCAGGGTTATTTTTCTTTCTTTTAATTATTCGTCTCCTTCTCTTGTATGAGAGTTTTTTTTTCCTGGCAAGAAAATAATCGACAGTGCTTCCCTATACCTTAGGTGGGAAAATAGATGTTAACAGCAATTTACCCAAGCTTGATGTTGACTTTTTTACTCACTGACAAATTCCAGTTAGTGATCATGTTGATTTGGGCACCAGGACAGAATAAGACGACATTAAGTTTCATCTATGGAAGGAGGGGTGTTATTTATGGGCATTTAAGTCAAACCCATCATATACCAGCAATCTTTCTTAAATACATCAGCCCTCATATTGGTTGGCAAGTATACTGGGTGCCAAATCTATCCCGATATCTATCAGAGAGTGAAAAGGAAAGAGGGAACAACTGTGAGCAGGTGTAGGTGTACTTATTAATTTTTATTTCACTTGCTGGGGCAGGGAGATGGAATGCCAAGAAAAGCTATTTACAAAGACCAGTGACTCTCTGATCCTTGGCTACCCCAGGCAAAATATGCCACCAATGCTGCTATTTAGCACCAGATGTTTTTATTGCTTTGTTAATGGTTTACACATACCCAAAGAGTTTGATAAGTACACATGTTTTTATTTGCTGGCTATGGGACTTATAGTGGTGTGGTGGGATCAGGGGTTCAGAGGAGGCAGGTGGTGGAAGGTGGTGAACTTAACTGTGTATTGTCCACTTTTTGCCAATGATGAGCTTTTGCATGGAGCACACTACCAGTACCTAAAGCAAAGCCCACTGACTGGAAACAAACGCTTAGGGCCAAGATTTGGTAGGAAGGGGTCCAGCTGGCGCATTAAGACATGGAGGCCCACAGCTGGCTGGATCAGTAAATTTTTCCCCCAAAGTGTACTGCTGCTGTGCGGGTACCTGCTCAACTTATTCTTATGTCTTATCTCTTTAACACTTTTGCTTGTATCATTGTAATGCATTCCGCCTCTTTCAGAAACTCTTCTAGAAGATCAGCTTTAAAATTCAGGAGAATAAAAGGGATACTAGTAACCAAGTCACTGTCACAATTTTTTTAAAGAACCATATCACTCTCAGATTATTCGCATAGTGGTTTTTTAAAAGAAAGTTTAGCAACAATAGCATTTTCTACTCAAATCAAAGATCACTTCACTATTACATGATTTCACTAGACAAAGTCCGGACAGTGATAGTCTGTATTAACTCCTATATCACTAGCAAGAATAGTGCTGTCACACAGTGGGTACTTAATTGTTATTTGTAACATGAATGAATAAATGAAATCTATTTTACCTGCTGATTGGTGGCAATCAGCCACCAACTGGAGCTACCTCCCATTGGATTCCCAAGATTATATAAAGATTTTTATTCATTTCTTTTCATCATGTTTCTCCCATATCATAAAAATCTCGAGTCTTCTAAAGACACTACTGATTTGTTTGCCAGATGGACACCAAACACACTTGCCTAAAAAGGAGTGAGTGGGAAGCCTGCTGGGCACGTTTTGTACTCTCTAAAAGCAACACCAAACTGACCACAGAAACACTGTCTAAGAATTGAACTGACAATTTTTGTAGAACAATGGGCTTTTGCTAAGCAAATCTTCCAAATTACCAGAATGGTTTTAGAAACCAGACCAGAGACAACATTAGCGCACAAAACTCTGCCAGATTCTCACACACGTTTTTACCATCACTCCCCATATTTTGGTACAGATGAAAGGGTAATTGGAGGCCTGTGGAAAATGAGTAGTGGGGGTCACAGATTTTTTTTTTTTTTGCTTCTCATATATCCCTCCACATTCTAGAAGAAGAGGAAATGACTTATGTAATGTTATGATAGTATTAAATGACTATTGTTTTGATGTTGGTGCCAACCACCTAAGGCAGGTTGGGTTATGGATTCTGGCTTTCCAGTGGAGGGAACCACAGAAGTCATGATTGCATTTCGTTTCTTTTCTCCTCTGCTATCCAACATAAATTGAGAAGCAGCACAAAACAAAAATTTCCAAAAATCTGAGGTTCTTCCCTTCTAGCCCAATGATGTGCTTAACAGGAAAAAGGAAATGAAATTAAATGAAAACAGGTTTCCAAAAACATTGTAGTTACCAGCCAAATCAAAGTCCAAAAAAATGTTAACAGCCCATGATTATATCCTTGGTAAAGGATGATCCAAAACATAATCCATCAGGAAAAAGATGGTGTAGTCCAAGATATTCCTTGAAAGGGAATCCCAGTAGTATATGAAGTAGCTCCAACCTTCCTCACAGCAGAAAAGTGCACCGCCCCCCGATCTGGTACATGAGTCCACCATGCCAAAAACCTATTACAAAGCCTGCACCCCAGCATAGTAAGATGAGAAGGGCCCAGCAGAGTAGGAGACCACAGCTCTATGCTCCAAATGTGTTCTGAATCCATCTAAGGAAAATTAAACATTTGGTTACTAAGCTTTATGCAAGCATGCTTTCAGACTGGTGAGGAGCTCCAGAAAATGAACGGACACTTTTTCTAACATGCGTCCTCTATTATGGATAAAATTATGTCATCACCTACACACTTTGGCCCAGGCATTTATTTGTTCACCTGGATCCTGCTGGTTACATCCCAGCGATTAGAATCTTTCTTTGCTTATGCCTATTTTCACATGTATGTCGTGGCTTTTCTGCATCACAGCTATAATTTTGTGATTTCTACTGTGTCTCATATCTTTTCACCTATTAATTACAAGCTCTCCTCCAAATTTACATAGATCTGGATTGAGTCACATAGCACCAAAGATTTACCGTTAGAAAGTTAAAGTCATCCCAGCTCACCCACTACACATTAATTTGGAACAGGAGACAGTGAGTATAAGGAATAAGCTCTTTTTTTTTTAAACTTTGGTATGTTAACAAAAGAACAATACAAATCACAAACACACACAACATGAGTTTATGTTTGAGTTTTGAATGATGTGGGCATCTGACCACCTGTTCAATTTATCTGCTAAAATGAATTATAAGAACAAAAATCCATTTTAGCTATTGTGAAGCCTCATGTACACATCTCATGAATGCAGCTGAGAACTCCCTTCAGATGTTCAGATCTTACATATTTTGACTAACTTCCTTCCTTCCTCCATCCCTCCCCATACTTGATCAGCTACAAATTATCTTTATTGAACAAAGATTTACAACTGCTCTGTTTTAAAGCATAACAACATCTCTTTATATTACAGCCAAGTTTTGACTTGTTCATTCTTTTTATTTTAAATTTACTTAAACTTTTTAAAATTTGTCAATTGCAGTTGACATAGAGTACCACACTACTTTCAGGTATACAACACAGTAACTAGAAACTTGCATAAACTAAGTGTGATCATCCTGTAAGTCCGGCACCGTCTGACACCACACGCAGCCACTGCAGTGTCATTGACCATGTTCCCAATGCGTTATTTTACCAGTGACTATTTTTATAACTGGCAATTTGTACATCTTAATCAGACAAAAAAAAAAAGATATAAAAGGCATCTAAATTGAAAAGGAAGAAGTAAAACTGTCATTATTTGCAGATGACATAATACATTATATAGATAACTCCAAAGATGCCAACAAAAAACTATTAGGACTAATAAAGGAATTCAGTAAAATAGCGGGATACAAAATTAATATTCAGAAATTGGTTTTTATACACCAATAATAAGTGATCAGAAAAACAAAATTATGAAAACAATCCCATTTACAATTGCTAAAAAAAAATACCTAGCAATAAATTTAACCAAGAAAGTAAAAACCCTGTACTTGGTCTTTCACTATAAAACACTGAAGAAATTGAAAAAGATACAAATAAATAGAATACACTGTGCTCATGGATAGGAAGAATTAACATCATTAAAATATCCTTACTACCCAAAGCAATCTACATACTCAATGCAATTCCTACCAAAACACCAATGTACACTTGAAATCAATATAATTTTATTAAACAATGTCAGCCCAGTATATTTAATTGAAAAATACATGCCAATGGCATTTTTCACAAAACTAGAATAAAGAATCCTAAAATTTTTGTGTAACCACCAAAGACCCTGAATAGCCACAGCAGCCTTGAGAGAGAAGAACAAAGTTGGAGGGATTGTACTACCTGATATCAAATTATACTGCCAGCCTAGAGTAATCAAAACAGCATCACACTGGCATAAAAACAGACACATAGATCAGTAACATAGACTAGAGAGCCCAGAAATAAACCCATGCCTAATAGCTGAATGGATAAGAAAACTAGACTCATATATATTCTGTGTACAAGAAACCCACTGATTGAAAAACACACAGAGACAAAAAGTAAAGAAATAGAGATATTTCATGCAAATGGAAACAGAAAAATACTGAAATAGCAATGCTTATATCTGACAAAATAGACTTTAAAGCAAAGGCTATAGTAAGAGACAAAGAAGGACACTACATAATTACAAAAGGATCAATCAAACAAGAGGATATAACCCTTATAAACATTTATGCATACAACATAGGAGCACCTAAATATCAAAAGCAAATATAAAGGGAGAGGCCAATAGTAATATAGTCATAGGCAGAGACTGTACAATCCCACTGACATCAATAGATAGATCTCCAAGACAGAAAATCAACAAAGAAACAGATCGGGTAGATTTATTTGGTATCTACAGAGCATTTCACCCCAAAGCAACAGAACACATATTTTTTTCAAGTGCACATGAAGCATTTTCCAGGACAAACCACATGTTAGGACAGAAAACAAGTCTCAGTAAATTTAAGGAGACTGAAATCTTATCAATCATCTCCAACCACAATGGTGTGAAACTAGAAATCAATTACAAGAAAAAAACAATTGAAACTCATGCAAATACATAGAGACTAAATAACATGTTACTAAAGCATGAACAGATTAACAATGAAATCAAAAGATACATTAAGACAAATGAAAATGAAAACAAAACAACCCCAAAATCTATGGGACATAGCAAAAGCAGTTCTAACAAGGAAGATCCATAGCAATACAGGCCTACTTCAACAAACAAGAAAAATAAAAAATAATCTAAATTTACACATAAAGAAAGTATAAAAAGAACAACAAAGCCCAAAGAGAGTAGAACAAATGAAAAATAAAGATCTGAGTGGAAATAGATAAAATCAAGTCTAAAAATTGTACAAAAAATAATGAAACCGAGCTGGTTCTTTGACAAGAAAACAGGATTTATAAACCTTTAGCGACTCACCAACAAAAAAAGAAACACAGAGAGAGAGGACCTAAATAAATAAAATCAGAAAGAGGAGAAATAACAACTGACACCACAGAAATACAAAAGATTACAGGAAAATACTATGAACAGCTATATGCCAACAAATTTGACAAAATCTGAAAGAAATGGATAAATTCATAAAAACAATCTTCCAAGACTGAATCAAGAGGAAAAACAAAATCAAAACAGACCAATTACAACCAATGAAATAGAAGCAGTTTTATCAAAACATAAGAACTCTCCCAAAAATCGAAAGTCCTGGGCCAGATGGTTTCACAGGTGAATTTTACCAAACATTTAAAGAAGGGCAAAAACCTATTCTTCTCAAACTAGTCCAAAAAAATTCAGGAAGAGGGAAAACTCCCAAGCTCATATTATGAGGCCAACATTATTCTAATTCCAAAATCAAATCAAGACACTACAAAGAAAAGTATAGGCTAGTATCCCTGATGAATATCAACGCAAAAAAACTCTTCAACAAAACATTAGCAAACCAAACTCAGCAATACATTAAAAGATCAAGTAGCATTTATTCCAGGGATGTCAGGTTTGTACAAATCTGCAGATCAATTAATGTGATATACCACATAAATAATTAAAAGGATAAAATTATGATATCAATAGATGCAGAAAAAGCACCTGACAGACTGCAGCACTCATGATAAAAAGTTTCAGCAAAGTGGAAACAGAGAAAACAAAATTCAACATAATAAAGGCTATCTATGTATGACAAACACACAGCTAACATCATACACAATGGGAGAAACTAAAAATAATTCCCTTAAGACCAGGGATGTTCGATTTCACCACTCTTACTCAAAAGAGTACTAGAAGTCTTATTCACAGCAATCAGACAAGAAGAAGAAATAAAAGGCATCCAAACTAGAAAAGAAGAAATAAAACTCATTATTTGCAGATTGCATGATACTGTACACAGAGAACCCTAAAGATTTCACCAAGACACTGTTAGAACTGATAGATGAATTCAGTAAAGTAGCAGGATACAAAATATATATTCAGAAATCAGTTGCAATTTTATATACCAATAATGAACTATCGGAAAGAGAAATTAAGAAAACAAACCCATTTACAATAGCATCAAAAAATTACCTAAGCATAAATTCAACCAAGAAGGTAAATAAGACATTGAAGATAGAAGTTGAAGAAGATACAAATAAATAGAAGCATATACTGTGCTCATGAATAGGAAGAATCAACATTGTTAAAATGTCCATATTACCCAACGCAATCTATAGAATCAATGCAATTTCTATTAAAAAAGCAATGGTGTATTTCCACAGAACTAGAACAAATAATCCTAACACTTATATGGACCCTGAATAACCACAACAATCTTGAGAAAGAAGAACAAAATTGGAAGTACCATGCTACCTGATGTCAAAATGTATTACAAGGCTACAGTAATCAAAACAGCATGGTACTGGCATAAAAACAAACACAAAATATAGCTCAGTGGAACAGAATAGACAGCCCAGAAGTAAACCCACACCTATATGGTCAACTAATATATGACAAAGGAGGCAAGAGCATGTATGGGATAAAGACGGTCTATTCAATAAATAGTGTTGGGAAAATTATACAGATACATGCCAAAAATAAAACTAGATGACCTCCTTATAAGAATAACTCAAAATGGATTAAAGACTTAAATTTAAGACTTGAACCATAAAAATACTAGAAGAAAACATATGCAGTAACATTTTTGGCATCTCTTAGCAATATTTTTTCTGACATATCGCCTCAGGCAAGGGAAACAAAAGAGAAAATAAATAAGACTATGTTAAACTTAAAATTTTTTTCACAGAAAAGAAAACAACAAACCAAAAAGACAACCTACTGACTGGGAGAAGATATTTTCCAATGATATATCCAATATAGGGTTAATATCCAAAATATATAAAGAACTAGTACAACCTAACATGAAAAAAAAAAAAGGAAATCCAATTTAAAAATGGACAGATTACCTGAATAGATACTTCTCCAAAGAGAACATACAAATGGTCAAGAGACATATGAAAACATACTGAACATCTCTAATCATCAGGGAAGTGCAAATTAAATCCACAGTGAGATATTACATCATGCTGTCAGATTGGTTACCATTAATAAATCGACAAACAAGTGTTGGTGAGGAGGCGGAGAAAAGGAAACCCTTGTGCACTGTTGGTGAATTGCACATTGGTGCAGCCACCATGGAAAACAGTATGGATTTGTTCATTCTTTGTTCATTCATTTACCTAACATTTATTAAGTGCTTACCTGTGTTAGGATCTCAGAATATAAACATAAATCTGGAAGTTTACACTCAAGAGATTTCAAGACTACTAAGGAAAATAATGCATGTCCATAACCATAAATCAGGATAAAAAAAGAAGAGCGCCACCACAAGGGAGGTACAAATGCAATGCTAGGGCAATTCAGAGGGACAATGGTAGGCAGAAGTTGTCCATGGAAGTCTTCCTGAAAGAAGTTGTTTTCAAAGTTTAGAGAATGAGATCGCCAACATATATGCATGTATGTATGTATGCATGCATGAATGTATGTATGCATGTATTAATACACACATACACACTTCATAGTATTTTAATAATTTGCCTATTTGTATCTCAATTATTACACAAGTTCCTTGAGGGCAAGGGGGCACTATTTTGTCCACATTTATGTTTTTTTCCTAACACCTAGGACAGTACCTGGAATGTGCTCAGTGTTTATTGAATGAATAACCTTATTAATAATTAATTTGGTCATGGGGGGCATTCCGGACACAGGCCATGGAGAGCAGCTGATTGGAGACAGATTCTTTTGGTTCCATGGTTTGGCAAATATAAAATCTTTCAGCCATGAAAAATAAAGCAGCATGTTTCATGTTCCATCTGAAAGTTTATTTTTATTTGAAACGAGCGTCCCCATCCCCTCCCCATGCCCTGCCCCGCAGATTTGCCGGGGTGCCTGTGTGTGTGGAGAGACAGCAGAGCACAGGGCGGACACTTCCTTTGCTCGCCCAGGGTCCTGAGCAGTGTCCTGGCTGGGCGGGGCTTCCTTCACGGTGCTTCCCCATGTGGGAATGTCCGACCAGGGCCACACTGAGGATTAACCAGACTCGGGTAAGCGTTGGGAGGGATTTAGAGGAAGGTCCCCATAGACCCACAAGGTATTAATGTGATGGAATGTTTAGAGAATCATGCAGCTTGGCTCAATTTTTCAAACTTGTGAGGCTCTGAGTTGGAATTATTGCTAAATTCCCATTTCCAGTAGATCATCCACAGCATGGGGAAAGACTTATGGGAAGAAGAAAGCGAAAACAAAGTCTGAAGCCTATATACTGTCCATTGTGTGTGTGTGTGTGTGTGTGTGTGTGTGTGTGTGTGAGAGAGAGAGAGAGAGAGAGAGAGAGAGAGAGAGGGAGAGAGATGGGAGTCTGGTGGGGAGAGATCAGGAAAAGAGCTAGGTAAATAACTAGATGAAACGTGCCATTCAAAGAAGTTCTGAGAGCATGGAAGAAAAACAATCTCTTCCCCATGTCACGGAAAACTTGAAGAGGGCTGGATTTGTTTGTCTCCCTTACTCTCAGCTGATTGTTAAATGGTAGCGAGGACCCTTTTATTTTGAAAAGGTACTGAATAGTAAATTCATTTGATTATGTTTTAGAGGTGACTAAAGCAAATCTTGTGATCTCAATGTCAATTTCTTAAAGACATCACTAGCTTAAAATAAGGTGAAGAGCCTGGGAAGGGCCATTGCTTGACAATCGTTTACAAAGGCACATGGTGACAGCCCCTGGCACTTGATGACATTTGCATCTCAGTATGTTCACATCTCTGACATACTGGATCCTCGCTCACACCCCAGGGGAGTCATAAGCCAGACATTTTAAGCCCCATTTCACAAATAAAGAAACAGACTCAAGCTCAATACATTTAATTCCATATAACTGCTGATTAGTAATCCAGTCACTTCACAAATGTCTTTTCCTTTAATTCTAACACCACTCCTACAAGAGAAGTTCTGTCATCTCTCGTTGCAGATGAAGATTTCCTCAGATCAGAAAAATTAGGGAGTTTTCAAACTATCCAAACATGTGTAACATGGTGACTGCACTAGGGCAATATGACCATGAGGGAATTAACACTGTTCTTAAATCACAATCCTTTGTTTATACAACAGCCTGTGTGTTGAGCACTTACTAGGTGTCAAGCACTGTTTTAGGCACTCCAGATATATCAACATCTAGTGGTGTTTAGATGTTCAAAATGGAGATAAACTAATGAATTCACTGTTCTGTGTGTGTGCCTGCACGTGTGCATACGTGCACACACCTTAGGAGGCTCTATAGGAACCGCCAGTCTGAACTATTTGAATTGAATTTAGCAGGACTTAATTTCCCGAGTAGAAGTGGCTCCTATTTTCAGTATATCACGCGCCGCTCAGCCGGCGGCAAAGGGAAGGTTCCCTGCGCTGTTTAGTCAGGACCCAATGACTACGTCTTGAGAAGCCACCATCAGGGCCGTAACGGCTAAATGTTTGAGGAAGAACCCCCCACAAAATGGAATTTATTTATAAAAAATTGGGTATTCTTATATGGTTAAACTTCAGTCACCTTCAAAGTACTCTCCATTTGATGTAATACACCTATCAAGACCTTTTTCCCCTGCTCAAAACAGTTTTTGAACTCATCGATATTGATGCCTTTGAGTGCCTCTGTCATTTTTTGTTTGTTTTGCTTCACCTCTTCCATGCCAGCACAACATTCCCCTTTGAGGACTTTTTTCATCCGGGGAAACAAAACCAAGTCACTTGGGGCGAGGACAAGTGAATAGGGAGGGTGGGGCATGGGGGTCATGCTGTTTGTAATCAAAAACTCCTGAACACTCAGCATGGTGTGGGCAGGTGTGCTTCTAAATCACCCATCATGAAATGGGTGAACGCATTGAGTCTTCAAAAAATATATTCACTGAAGCCAAATGCAGCCTCTCACAACACCACCAGCTGGTACACTGCTACAGATGGGTTCCCAGAATACTCACCTAGTGGGGGAAGCCTGTACTATGAGGGACTATCCTCCAGAAGATAATGCCAGTATTTGGGGGGTCCCCTCTTGTAAGTTTTCAACCCACAATCCTTGTAGACTCCACTGTCAGAGAGGATAAATTAGTGGTAAAGTTAAAGGTAATCATATTAAACGATGCCTACTTGTGTTTTGTCAAAGATCCAAAGAATGTGAAGACCCTGGTTTCAATTTGAAAATACCATATTGAAGAGTAAGTTGTATTATATAGAAGTAGTCACAAGGTTTTGTACAATTCAGCCATCAGCTCTCTTTTAGGGAATTGGGAGAGTGCTATGCTACCATTCAAATATTTCCTTTCTTTTCTCAGCCCCAAATTTTTCAATGTTAATTGATTTGGTCCATGAAATGTTCTGTAAAGTGGCCAGATGTTGTAAAAGAATCTTGATAGTATGGGAATTCAGCAGGAGACTCCAGCAGCATAAAATGATTCTCAAATTTCCCCAGCTCTTAACTGAGCAAAAACAAAGGCCCCCACTTTAAGTGGGCTTGTGAAGAGTCTCCTGGATTCACTAGAAATGTCAAAGAAAAGAAAAATTGCCCACTACTCAAACCACTACACGCACCAAATAGGAGTTTGTAAACAGAGAAAATTACCCTGGACTAGTAGCCAGAAGACCTCAGCTAACTTTTGACTCTGTCATTGCTTAGCTGTGTGACCCTGCAGAAATCATATGTTCTCTGGGTCTCACATTCTCATTTATCAAAATGGATGTTGAACAAAACTGTGCTCATTCAGAATGGACAACGTGCTGTCGGGAATTAAAGAAGCAAGTCACTCTCCCAGGAGTCGAAGAAGGCTTTACAGAGGAGGTGACGTTCGGTCCAGTCTTTGAAGGGTAAGTAGAGTGTTGCCAGCTGAAAAAGACAGGAACAGAGGCCTGGGGATTGAAGAGGATGGGGGTTAGTGGGAAGAGCCATTTGCAGTCCAGAGTCCTGTGCAGAGACAAACAGGAGAGGGGATGACGTGAGGCCATCCTCAGGGGTTAGGGAAAAGCAGACGGCACCTCCTCACAACCTGTGCACTGGCCCGCCTGGGAGATCAGTTCCTTCCAGTTTCAGGGCCTTCCTCCAGTTAGAGTTCATAGAGAAGGTAACGAGGAGCCAACAGAACTTTTGTTGGCTTCACTGGCTTTTACAGTGCAAGATTTTAACACAGGAAGATAACTGCTGGCTAGATGAAGGAAGAATTGGATGGGAAAGGAAATGATTGCTGAGAGACCAATTAGGAAGTTACACCAGCCTCTGCATATGGGTCTTCATTTAACACCTGGCTGATTTCAGTGGTAAAAGAACTTTCTGAAGGAGAATTAACAAGACTTTGTGACTGTGGAAGAACAAGAGTTCCTGAGAGACCCAGGAGGCTATGGCGTTCTAATTTGAGAGGCTGCATAGTGACTCCACACAGATACAGGTTCTCAAACCTGAGGGCTCAGAATCCCCTGGGAGGGGAGTGGTCAAACACCGGCTTCTGGGCCCCACCCTCCAAAGTTTCAATTCAGTGATCTGAGTGGGGCCGGAGACTCTGCATTTCTAACAAGCTCTCAGGAGATACAGTACCTCTGCTGCTCTGGGAGACACACTTTGAAAATCACTGGTGTGGGACTTAAGGGGATGGAGCATTTGTTTAAAAAGAGAGTAAGCTGATGGGTTGACTTCTAAACACAGAGTGTTTGAGGAGCCGATGGGACATGTTATAAATTCCTTCATGAACCATCACCCCATTACACGTAAACTCCAAGAAAGTCAGGCTGTGGTTCGGCCCACATTTGCACTGCCAGTGCCCAGTATAATGCCTGGAACACATCTGCTGCTCAGCAAAGAGGATGTGAGTGGATACGAGAAAGTTACATTAATCCAGGTAGAGGGGACCAGGAGGCAGTGGGAAATAGGGCTCTGTGAATTTTAGAGAGAAGTCATACCTGCTCATATGGACTGGGATGTATGGATTAAAGAAGGATGATTGTAAATAAGAAAGGTAAAGTCCCCAGAGCTGATATTTTTCAAATCCTTAAAAAATCTAGCAAAATTGGGGATCAGAAATTCCTGAGTTCATGAGCCCCATGGGTAAGTGTTAACAGAGGGGAGAGGCTGTACACTGTGTTCCAAATCTCTCACAATTTGAGCAATAAATACCACATGCAAAGCTGAAAACTACTTCTACTACAATTGTAAACACAAACACAGAAGGGTCATCCACGGGGAATATGGTGCTCAGAGGTCAGCAGGACTAGATGATCTGCCAGTTCCCTTCTAACTGCAGCACAGACTACGATTCTGTGCGTTGAGTAAGGAATAGGGAGCAATGATGGGTTCGTGGAAAACTGAAATAAGGACAGAAGAGTCGCATGCCACGGTAAAGCCAAACAAATTTTACTCCAGTGAGAAAGACAAGAGTAATAAAAATAAAAGCAAGGGTTAAATAAGAGACTCTAGGGTAGCAATTGTCAACCTTTTCCATCTCATGGCACATATAAACTGATTACTAAAATTCTGTGGCACACCAAAAATATAGTTTTACTGATCTGACAAAAAAAACAGGTATAATTTTGACTCATCCACACCAGACATTTTTTTATTTGACAATTCAGGGAAAAGAGGTTGGTGCCCCTGACTAAACAGTCAGGTATTGCGTGTTTTAAACATGCTGAATCGCAGCACGCAGGTTGAAAACCACAGCCCTAGGGAAAAGGAGCACTCAGGAGTCTGAACGGATGGCCCGCTGCGGCTCCTAGCTGAGACCAGGCCCCCACACTAAGTCACTAACTGCTCTTCCATCTTCTCTGCCTCATTGTTCAGAAGTTAACCTATTGCTATGAGAAAATAAAGCTCTTGTTTATCAGAATATCAGAGAACATCCTCGTGCTGAAAAGTCATAATGCCAGGATCAGAAACATCAAGAAAAGACATACATTTTAACTCTGGCACTTACACCTCACAAAGGATTATTTTTAGAAAGCAAGCATATAAATCAGAACATTTTGCTGAGAAGTGAATTCTTTTTATCAGTAAAGGAAATTTGTGGCCTGATAGTGATAGAACATGGCCCTCTCAAGTTAGAATATGCTTTTACCTCTGCTACTGGTTTAGAAATGCTTTAGAAATACACAAAGGATTTAAAAAAAAAAAATTGGAGTGCAGTGCCTTGGGGAGTACCGCTAGTTTAAATAAAACATGAAAAGTATTTATGAGCCCTTTTTTATGAGGTGGTCAAAGAAAAGACCATCCAGCATGTAACATAAGACTGGCTGAAGAAGAAAGCATTTCCAAACCACATTGGAGAGTTAAGCATGAATGGAATTTTATTTCAGTCTCTATTGCTTATTTAAATGAATGGTGTTTTCAGATGGGGCCTAAATGATAATGCAGATCAAGGTGAGGCTTGCCAGGAAGAAAATATACTAGTCTATTACTCAAAGAATGTTACTAGGTAATGTTGGAATATTCTGAAAGATATGGGTTTAGCAAAAGGGGGTTTCTGGAAGGAGTAAGTGGTTGTAATATGCCCAAGTCCATTTTCCCTGTGGGTTGAGCATTTCACTAGAGTCAAGGCTCTGGAACTATTCCATGTTCAGCAAATGTGGCTAGGTTGTCCACAGCCAACCGTGCCAGGGCGTTGTATACACAGAACCGCAACATGTTGTTACAGCACTCAGCCCAGTCGGCTACAAAACACACTGTTCTTCATTTAATTGTTCTAATGGATCTCTCTGAAGAATGCATGCCTTCAGCTTTATTTCTCCTACGTGTAATGGGTCTGCGCTAATCTACTCACAGTCTTCTTTCTGGGCCTCTGGGTGACAAAGAGCACACCCTGGCCAGTGACAGCTGGCAAGGGTTATGGGTTGTGGATGCAGCCGTGGAACGGAACAAAGATAACCGGCCCCTAGAGGCCTTAAACTGACACGCTTGGCCTCATTAACTCTCTGTCTCATAATGAGCATCTGCCTGTGAGCTGTATCAGTAACGAATCATAAAGGTAACGTGTTCCCTGAGGCCACCAGTTGGCTGAGTTCCACAGCTCTGTCAAGAGTATTGATGTGTTCAGTCCTTAAATGAATGTTAAATGCTTCTGGTCATTCAATCATTTATTCCACAAACACTGAGCACCAACTATATTCTAGGCATTGTGCTCGGTTATAACCTAACTTTGTGATTTTCTATCAAACTCCTTTTGGATACCAGAAAGATAACAGAATGCATTAAATCTAAACTAGTGTTTCTGGGTCAGAAAAGAACACCCATTTTTTGTTGAATAATATAAAATAGAATCCCTCAGATTGTAACATAGCATTCTTCCTCAAAGAAGCCTATATTTCAAGTTCAGTAACTTTAACCAAAGTATGTATTTTATAAACCTTACACTTAATAGAGGCATTGTTAAATTTAACTTAGAAAAAGAAATACAGTCTTAGATTATCTGTCATTTGTGTATCGACACAATAGCTTCAAGACATTATGAGGGGGAGGAAAAACAAAATCAGGTGATAGGAAATTCAGTTTTCAGGAAATTCACTTTTCAGTACATTCAGTAAAACGGCAAAATCACTGTAGGCACTTTAACAGAACATGACCAGTTTTCTTATAAATTTTCCTTAACTTTCACTTTTTTCATTCCTTGCTCATCCACCTTCCTTACCCCAAAACGTGTGGTTTGTGGTGGATGGGATAATAATGAAAATGATTCATGCAGACCAAGGATCCTGATTCTGCCCATTTGGATGGGATGCCGCCAGCCAGTGTACCGTGCAGCCTGGCACACACGTAGCCCTTGGTGCCCATCCTCCACTCCCCTCTCTTCCTTCCTGACCTCCTTGCCAGACGGAATAGTCGTTTACCAGCAGGAGGGAACTCCGTCCTGTGACTGCCTCCATGCGAGACCACTAGCTACAGAACCCGACACGTCTCCCTGTTAGCAGCTGTCGACCCCAACCCAAGGGGAATGATCACTTTTTCATCTTGGAGTGGGCACAATGCCCCAGGAAATAAAGAAAGTTTAATTCACTTCTAGTAAAAGTTAATCCATAATTCCTCACTTTTCACTCTAGCAAAGTGATTTTTAAATTACGTCCTTCCCTACCAAATACAGGCCAAACAACAGGACACTGCTTCCAAATTCTTTTTCATTGCTGTCTTTTCCAGACCTGATGGAGGCTGGGGTCTCAGTCTGTTTTGTTTGCTCGCACAGTGTCATAAGGTAGAAAAGGATTTCCACTGGCCTACGGCTCCTCATTCATATTTGAAAGGCAAAACGTTTTTTCCAAATAGTCTTTTTTTTTTTTCAAATAGTCTATCTTATAGCTCGGCAAAGACCTCTGCTGCCAGCCCCTATTTGTTCAAATTCTCCCCCTCTAACGTAAGCAGTACAGTATCTCAACTATTAACTGGAGGTCACTGTCTTAGACTGTCTGCTCAAATTCTTCCTCTTTTCTTCCCAAGGGGCAAGCGTGTTTTAGTAGTAAAATGAAAGAGATCTAACAGCTGAATCCAGACACAGCCCAAGTATCTTCAAGAATATTTTGAATTATCTATTGGTAACTTTATTATATTGGTCCAGCAATTTAAAAGGCATGAGCATCAAATCCTGCCAATGCTTCCCCAAAAAAGCACTTCAGTACATCTTTATCATATTGTGACAGGAAATCATTCATGAAAGAAATCTTCCAGCAATATAAATTTGGT
The DNA here is from genome assembly GCA_004024845.1 of Tonatia bakeri. NCBI lineage: Eukaryota > Metazoa > Chordata > Mammalia > Chiroptera > Phyllostomidae > Tonatia > Tonatia bakeri. Next base: position 511,334 of record PVIA01000217.1, read on the forward strand.
GACCATTGTAACTATGAAGAGCACATTATTGATCTTGACTCATTCAACAACTAGGTGTAAAGCAGTATTTTTGATAACTTTTCTATTTATGAATACCCCACAACCAAGAGCAAAAGTCTGATTCATACCATAGATAAGCCAGTTCAGATGTTATACTATGGGGTTCCTGTTAAGTGTCAGGAGTATGTGAGGGACTGGGGTGTTTGGGGTTCACAGGCGGCCTGCTTGCTGCAGTACCCAGAGACCTCTGAAAACAGGACAACCTCCAGCTATTATCAATTAGAAACTAACCAAGATTCTCCACTGCTTTGGGCTTCACATCTGCCAATGTATGAAATGCTGTCACAGCCTATCGACTTTTCTGTAATAAATTCTAAAAGAGAGCTATTGAGTCTTCGGTCCGTCCATCTGCTCGACAGGATTTGCCGACCACCAACTTTGGGTCAGGCGTTGTTCTAGGCCCCAGAGCCATTCCTCTCACAGAGCTGCACTCCGAGTCCTCACACGCACAAGCACTTTTTTGAGGTCATTGCTCACAGACTGGACAGGGGTGGCCGCATCAGGAAAGTCTTAGGGTTTTCTGCAGCGAGCCACTGCCATTTGTACTGATTCTGTTAGTGATCCCTGCTGGCATATGTAGGAAGGGGAGATGGTGTAGGGAGCTGTCCCTTGGTTCCTGAGGCACGTGGAGGTACAATCCCATAGACTAGGGCTTGGTTATGTGCTGTTGGAAATACGGGTTTGGAGATTAAAAGGTTAAGTCCAGTCTTGCACAACCACTGGAGGGCTTTTGTCATGGACAAGGCGCAAGGCTGCATAAGCAATCTCTGCTCACGGACAGTAAACACTCCCACCCACACACGTCCCCAGACACACACCTCTGCCCCAGCACTGAGACGCAGGGTGGGGAGCTGGGACAAAGACAGCAGGGAATTTGTCATTTGTAAGTATCTTTTAACCAACTACTGGGGGCTCGGGGCTGATGCTAAGTGGTTTTAGTTAATTTTTTTCTGTTATCATTCTGGGGGAAATGAAGAGTAACATGAGAAATCCTGGCATGCTGGCCTGAGTTCTAATTCCAGCTGCACTACCTGTCACCTGAGGGTTCCTTCCAAGCTCTTCCATCTCTCTGAGTCTCAATTCTCCAATCTGTGACATAAAAGGTGATGATGTCTATGCCCCAGTGCTCTTCCGAGGGTTAAGACAAGGTGTCTGTCATGTTGCCCCATACAAAGTAGGGACCAAATAGTGTTAGAAAGCCCCTTCTCACTTAATATATCAAGAATGTCCACCTTTGTATATGACTGGGAAGAAACACAGCACCTTCAGGTCAGGGTTCTGTGGTTTACGGTAGTCTAAAGGTCTCCAAATAACCATTCCACCTATTTGTTTATTCTACTGTGTACCAGTCACAGTCCATGAGAAAGCCACTGTCTCAGGAAGGACAACTGCCATCAAACTCTGTACGACTACATCATCATTTAATCTGATCTGCATGATTCTTAGGTGCAGCTTCAAGTCAATTGCTTACCAAGAATATTTGAAGGAAAAAAAAAGACTTTTTTTTACACTTCCTAAGTATGTCCAATTTGTTTTTAAAAGGCAAGATTCCAATCTCAGAGTCAGAAAATGTGGTGTTTAGGGTAGCAATTATAATACTGTGACTATATTTCTCAAACCATAAATTGACATGCGGTCTGACAAGCATAAAGTATACTTCTGGAGACAGTGGGATAGAATATTTGAAATCAGAACTGGAAAATTCGGGACATATGAAGGCTATAAATAGTGGGCAGAGACTGGGCTGCTTCCAGAAGAGACTTGGTTCCTACTAAGAACCACATAATTAGCCAGCCCCCATTTGTAATACGTATAAATACTGGTACATAAGAGGCAATTTAAGCCAGAATGGTAAACAGGCTGTGCCTGAGCCAGAGGGCTGTCTGCCACACACACTCCCTGTTCCCAGAGCTCCGCGGAGCCCGTGCAGGCTCACGCTGTCCCGGAAGAGCCAGTGATGGAGGTGGGAAACAAACATTCAGACCCCTTCACCTCCACATAGAGCAGTGCGTTCTTCGACATGAAATGGCCCTCTTCACTGACCCTTCGGTCTACAGAAGGGAGGTGGGATAACTTTACACAGAAGATTTTGAGATGTCCAGACTTCTTCCCAGTGGGAGGACCCACTCTCTATTCAGACCCGTGAGAAGTTACTCCTCCTACCTCTGCTAACAAAACAGGGCTGGCGTTGCAGGAAGACAGAGGGGAGCTGAGGCAAAGGCCAAACGCGGCAGTAGTTGCTGCACACGTTTAAGGAGAGTCATGCTCCTTTATCACTTTCACACCGGTTATTCAGAAAAAGGGGCAGCTCCTCTCTGCAAAATATAAGGACCCTGATACAAAACTTTGGCTACTCTGATACAGAGTGGCAATGGACGAGATATGTGTGGCATACGTTTATCAGAAAAAGGAAGTGACAGTCTGTCTGGTGCACCTTACTCATAGCTGGTTCATGCCAGACATGCTGCTAATGACCTTACATACACAGTATCCTCTCTTAATCTCAATGGCCCTTATTGTCACCTCCCCTTTTACAGGTTAGGACATCAGGGCTGAAGGCCACTAGGGAAAACTTGCCGGAGTTCACACAAATTCTAATAAATTGAACAGTCCCAAGTTGACTCTGAGTTGTCAAATTCCATGATTCCCAGCATAACACCGTGGCAAGAGGAAACATTTCAGGAAGAAACAAAACAGGGACTCTTCTCCCAGCCTTATAGTTCCTCACAGCAAAAACACTAGAATAACTACAGAACATTTTGAAAATATAGATGCTTGGGCCCCACCCTTGATCTTCTGATTCAGAGGTCCTGGATCTCTGTATTTTGAAGAAGCTGCCCCACCTACACGGGTGATTCTTATCCACACTTCCTATTAAAATCTTCTTGATGAACCAGACTCTATATGGCTGAGTTTCCACTTACTTATTCATGAGAAGAGATTTAAAAATTAACATTCAATATTAATGTTAAGCATGTCTTGTGTTCTCAATATAAACCCGCCTCTGAGGAATATGAGATTTGTGGTGGTGGTTCAGGCACTCTCTAACCATGCCTCAAGACTTTATACTTGGTTGATGTCTGCTCTAGGTCACACATTCTTGACTATTGCAATAAGCCAAAGTCCGATCGAGCCACACCCAGGTAAAAGAGCACTCCTTACAAATGCCCTGAGGATGGCCAAATTGTGGGAAACCAGAGGGCAGAGGCAGCAGTGGTGGCGCAGGTGTAGTGATGCAGACACAGCCCAAGTGGCTTCCAGGAAGTGAAGTATGCACATTTAAAAGTGCAGCGCACAAACTTGGACTGAAAGCAACGAGCCCAAGAACACTCATCTCTACTAAGTATGCAAAACAGGAAGGCCGAAAGGATGAAGAAAATGGATGGGTACCTTTTAAAAGTCTTCACTGGAAATTTTTGGTACTGCTACCATGCAGTTAAGTATGAAAAAGAAATTGGACCAAAGTATCCAGGTCAATATTTCTGTATAACCCAAGTCTCAGAGGTAATTCACGGTTTCCTCTCTTCAATGTACACAAGGAGAATGGAGTTAGAAATGCTCCACTGGCCTTCTGGTTTGATGATAGAAAAGAACACGATTCCCTGTGCACTTTATATTCCTAACCTGTCTCTGCTACAGAGCGACTTAGGTCAAAGATCTCACTCCATTGCCTTGATTTCTCAATTGGAAAGCTTGGGAAGAGAGGGCGAAGGGAAATATTGGTAGATGGAGACACCACATTTGTCCTATACTTACATTCTAATTGCAAACTACCCACAGTTATGTACATTCTATTTTATGTGCTTTATTAGAATCAGATGTGGAATTCCCTGTGGTGGTGGTTGTTTTAACTCTCTAGAAACTTGAAGGAAAGTTAGACCTAAAAAGAAACTAGAGAAATTGGACTTTAGAATTAAATGTTTTGAATATTTTCCTTCCTAATTTGCTTTGTAGAGAAATGGAATGCAGACTATCATCAATGGAGTACTTTCAAGTGAATCATAATCACACGCTTGGGCAAAGCCATCAGTGGAGTCTACATGTGCAATTAAATGCCTAATTATACTGGAAGAGCCCCTCCATTCTTTACTCCCTGACTGCACCCTCAGGAAAACACACAGTAGCCTTCTGTCTTGAGTAGGGGTTCTTTAAAGTGTTTAAATGCCATGAAAGTGCAACTGTGTGTCCAATTAGGGGTGCAATTGCCAGGTCAAAGCATGAAACTCAGCCTGCCCCGGCTACACTGGGTTAACTGTCCAGATCCTAGTCACTAGCCCAAAGGGCCAGATTAATCAGCTTCCTCTGTCATCCCAGGGCTCAGTGAGAAACTGTGGGGGTTTACCCTGTGCCAATTTTAGAGATGGTAGGACAGAGAAGTCAAACTTCATTGCTTCCTTTAAGGACTTTTCTTTACTTCCTCAACTAAGTGATAAAAAATGATCCTCATATATAGCCCTGCTGTGTGGAAAGAGGTAGATAGGGTGGGAAATGGGGAAAGAAGAATAGTAACTCCTTTAATTCCATCTCCTGTTACTTGGTCAGGTGCTTTTCCAGCCTACTGAAGAGAGACCGTGGATTACCAAAATATACTCACTACTAAGGACCCTTGACATGTTTTTGAAAGGTCATGTAGTAAGGATTTAAAATATTCTCTCATTTGGAAGTCACAGATAGATCCCCTTCATCAAAAAAACCTTACACTGGCTGGTCCCCTGTCTCTCCAGGTCCAACTGCCTCCCACAGATTTGTAAGCCTCCACGCACAGCCACCTGCCCAGTCTGGACACTCCCTCTTCTCTACCTCTGAGACTGCTCTTCTGAGCTTCCTTGTGGGAGGAGCCTGTCTCAACCCTGGCTCTGGCCTTTCCCATCCTCCCACTGTCCATGACCTGATTGGGAAGTTACTTAAAAATCAGTGGGAGCAGCTAGGGAGAGATTGGCTGATGTCAAGCAATGAGGAACAGCCACAGGAGATAGAACTTCAACCCCTAGGGAGGCCATAGGGTTAACCAGGTTTGGGTCCAGAGGAAAAGGGGAGTACAAAGAATCAAAAGATTGTCTAAACTAAGCAAAGCAAGGGAAAGAAGCCAGAGACCTCAAAGCAGGCTCAGAGGCTGAGGACAGGGTTGATCATGAGAAACGAGAATACAGGCATTGGAAACTTTTATTTCAAACACTCTGACTAAACACCTACTACGTGTCAGGTGTTGATTATGGCAGTCAGTGTTGATAATACGATAGTAGACCAGCTGATAAAACTAATGGTCTGGAGAAGATTGACAAGAGGCTTGGGATTCTGAACATGCAGCTATATGCACTCAGGGAGTTTTTTAGTTCCCTTTGCAGATTCCAAGGTCTAGGATAACATGTTAAGTGGTTTCAGCGAGAGGAACCCGAGTGCTGTCGGAGCAGGGCTCCAGCAGGCAAGTCAGAACCCTGACTTACTGGTATATGCTCATTCTTTTTCCCTATTTGTCCAGGCTGCTGCTCTTCTGCATTCCCAGTCTTATTTGCTTTTAAAGGGGGTGGGGGGGTCTGCCCTTACACGCCTTGCCTCCTTTCCACTTGGCTTCGGAACAAAAATCCCAGCTGTTGATATTTCATGCCTCATCATGAACCAGGGCTTGATCTCCACTGGCAGAGCTGTCCCCATTGTGTGGCGCGCACACAGAACTCTCTGGGCCCAACGTACAACCCCCATCCCTGTCTATGCCAGAAGAGCTCAGAGCGACTCTGCAACTGAGTCCTGAGCAGAACAGTTGACATAGTGAGAGCCAGCCCCAATCTCAAAGAGAAATGCAGCGACTACACCACAACAAACAAGAAAGATGTATTTCTAAAGTAAATCCAAATAATTACTTGAATTTATCCTTCTCATCAAAAATGTGCAGCCTTGATGGACAGTACTAATAAGAGGGGAGGAATGAAAGACACTGTCTCCCCTTTGATACTTACAGTTGTGTGTGGCTGGTAATACACATGGATTCTACTGACACACAGAGGGGAAGGGCCAGTGTGGCCAGTAGCTTGGTTGTATGGGAATCGGTGAGTACTGGGTAAGCTCTTTTGTGGGCATCGAATTGACCACAGTTATCAGTTACTAGTGGATCTAACACATTCCTATGGTTTCCCCCAACTATAAATGTTGAGTCTTAGTTACATGGCTTCCGTTGAAATGGAGAAAACATAGAGCTGAGAGACCTCCACAGAATTAAGCTTCATTAGTGTAATGGGAAATCCATCCTGTGATAAATACAGGATAGATATTAAAGTGGAGGAATTTGAAGCCCAGGAAGTTGCAGTCATGTAGAACTAGCTTCTGCCTTGAAACTTTACCACATTTTTGCTGTAAATATCCAATGGGTGGAAAAGGACTGGTAAGATACGTGGGGTACCTGGCACACTTGGACACAGAAGTTTCCTGGGCTTATTCTTAGCTGTTAATGGGCAGCTAACAGCATTGCCCCTGCCCATAACATGTCAAGGGCTCCACACCAACACCGTCCACCAGGTTCCTCATTCTCCCTCCCTTGTATTTCTAGTGGCTTTCCTCTGATCTTCCTGCTTGTGGTATTGCCTGTCCTTCATGCATACACATTAGAGTAATCTTCTCAAAGCCACACTCTCTCCATGACACCCACCTGTTCACAACATTAAGGACTTATTGTTACCTGCCACTGTCACTGCCATTTACTGACTAGTTTGTTTCAATGCTCTGCCTCAACTATTATCATTTTTACATGATAAGGTAGGGGGTAGCCCCTTCATCCATTCAATAAATGAACATAAACAAATCCTCTTAGAAGTAATTAAACTGAAGGTCAGGGAGTTTTTGCACTACTTAGTGACTTAAAGTGACTACTAAGTGGTCACCTTTGTATTCACATTCATGTCTATCCAGTTTGAAAGCTCGAGATCTATCTACTCTCCTAGACTTCCCTGTCAAATAAAAGTACAACCTTTTTGCCTGGCATTCAAGGTCTTCCAAAATCTGGACGCCCAGATACCTCCCATTGGATCTTTCCTACCCATACCCTTTGTTTGGGTCAAAACAAATTATATGCAGGTCTTGGGCCATGCTCAGCCCCACCCTGTAGGGTATCATCCCACTTCCCAGGATACTTTTCCTCACATAAATTCCATCCTCCAGTCCCAGGTGTGAAATGCTAAAAAGCTACCTTTGCCACCAAGCCTTCCTTGAAAGCACACGAGCATCACTAAACACCAGCTAGAAGTGACTTCTTCCTCTCAAATACCAAACAGCCTTGTGACACTCTCTCATGGTTTGCGTCAAGGAATGAACATGGCCACAAGCTCAGACACCAAATACACCAAAGTGTAATTCTTCACTTTTCACTCACTACATAAACTCTGGGACCTCTGTCTCCCTGTACCACAGGATTGTTTTCAGAGTCAGTTGTGTAACCCAGGAAAAGTGTTCAGCACAGCCCAACAAGGAGCAAATCTTGAAATACCTATTCTTCTTCCTAAAATGACTTATATCCACACATTATTCTGGTCACAAGTTCCTTGAGAAGAGAAACTCAGTCTTCTATCCCCACTGTGCTTAGTGGCACATGGTGACATTTGATGAATAAATGACAGGCATGATGGACCTTCCAAAACCCATTAGGCTACAAATGACATCAAAACTCCATGTAATGGTACCATGAAATTGCAGCAAGAACTTAATGAGACAAACAAAGATGCTTTGTGGCTATTTTGTCTACTTAGAGGAATAGGGTCCAGGGTCCATAATGCCACAGCCACAGTTAAAGGAAAGAAAGATGCTCCAAATACACCTTTCTCTCCCCGTACACAGATGAAAAGAAGAGCACGCACGGTGTTTGTTCTGAACAGCAGCAGTGGTAAACTAACCATTGCAGAAGTAGGAAGAGCAGCTGACGTTTATGGAGCACATGAGTAGGTACCAGACAACAGTTTAAATGCCTCACATGTGTTCGCTCATTAACTCCAGACAACAACCAATGTGAAGTGGCTACTATTCTTCTCCATTTTTAGATGGAGAAACAGAGAAACAATGAGTTATTCCTAAGGTCTCACAGGAAGTGATAGGTCAGGGATTCTAACCAGAGCACATACATTCTACGTATCATGGCAAACAGGGACAGTCTGGACATTGTGCTGTGCCCCACCCCCGCCCCACCCCACAGTAAGGGTATTGGTCCAGCCAGACCTCAGAAAAGGCACCTGCACCTGATTCATACACACCCATCACACCAACGGGGCTGCTTCCTTTAAGGAGGCCTACCTGCCTTTAGAACCTGCATCTGTACAGAATCAGAGGGGTAGAAAGGAGGGTGTTGGCATTAAGAGTAATATCTATCCTTAAACGCCCATACTTTGTGTTTGCAAAGGTAGATCCAGGCACAATAAGATATCTGTGGGTAAAAGGACCCATACGGATGGAGCTCAGGGGCAGGTAAAGACCCTGTGAAGGCCCTGGAGAGTGAGCTTTCTGCAGAGGTTGTGGTACGTGAGGAAGCAGGAACAAGCTCAGGCGGAAGAGTAAAGGGAAGCAGTCTCACTCCTGGACTAGCACCTTCAGAAAAACAAATGTAAGCAACTTGATGAGTATTTTAAAAATTCCACATTGCTTTGGGTAACTATCCCCAGCTTGGGCAATAGGACTATTTTACTTTGACAAATTAATATTCAAATTGCTGCCTAAGCTAGTTTACACATAATGAGAGTTCATCCTGACTGAAACCATGAGAAGAACAAAAAGGCCCTCATTAGTGAAGCCCAGAATGGCTGAGCCCATTACTAACATTGCTGTCACATAAACCACCCCCTTCCTGAAGCACCAGGGGCTACCATACTCTGGTGCCTGAGGCTAATCGATTTCGAAAGAAGGAATTTTGCAAACCCTTCTTGAGGGGGCCACATCCTGGACCAGGACGAATCCCTGCTGTTTCACTAAACATGAAAGGTGGGAAGGATCTGGGCACTGCTGGAGGACTGTGGTGTGAAGGCATGGCCTGCATCTCCAGCACGCAGAACAAAGCCGCTGCACTCATGATTTCACTCACAAATTTACGTCAACTCCTGGACAAGCCTTCCTTCATCCAGTTCACCCTAGAACATGCATTCTCAACACGGGTAATCAAAGGGGAAAAAACTGGTTCTTGGGAGATAAACAAAATCTTGTTTTTTTATGTATAAATCACATGAGGTACACAAACAGATATATACTATATCTGGGGTATTAAAATTTCATAGTGAAGGAACTCCTTAGGAAAAAAATAAACTTTGCAGGAAAGGGACAAGAAGGAGCCCACTTTTGGAACATCAGAAGAGAGAATTACAAGAAAATTGAAAAAGACCGAGGATGGGAGAAGCTGGAAGACAGGAGAGACAATATTCCCCAACCTTCAGTGGCCAAAACCCAGCCACAGTGCCTGAGGATGGGCTAGAGCCTACATCCAAGTTATTGTTCAGTCCGGTTTGGTCCAGATGCCATCACCATGCCACATAATAAAGGAGTCCCACTTGCACAAATGAAGACAAAACCTCAAGCCATTGGAGTCCTGCAACTCAGGAAAGAGATGATGAGGCCACAAAACACAGAACCTGATGGTACCTTGATCTGGGACTTCTGGCCTCAAGAACTGTGGATAAAATACATTTCTGTAGTGCAAGCCACCCAGCCTGTGGTTTTTGTGAAGGCAGCTCTATCACACCCACCATGGTGCACACGGTAGTTCCTAAGTCACTACTAGTGCTCATTCACACCCAGCTCTTCTCTCCTGGCCATGGGGGGAAATCGCCCCAAATCTAACCACTTAGTTCTAAGCAGAAGTAACGTCACATTTCTGGGCCGAAGCAGTCAATTGCTGGGTTAAAACACTACATGACTCTTTTCCATGCCAAGGTAACCAAAGAACATGGTGCGACAGAGGCGTCAGAGACAGGTGGCTCAGAATTGTAAACCACTGCCTCCCTGGAGAACTGGCCTGGCTCTCCAGAAACATTGTATGAAAAGAAATGAGCTTTGTTCTGTGAAGCCACTGAGATTTCTAATATTTTTTAAACAAAGGATAGGTCTTAGCCTATCCTTACACATGTACCACCCTACACACACGTTTCGGAGAAGGCCTCTGGTGGTATTGGGGTGCCTCGTGTGGGCTGTCTACAAAGTGAGAATGCTCCCCTCCAATGACGTTATGAGAAAATGAAACAAACTGACAGTGAAGAGTTTAAACAAAGGGGCTGATCCACTGGGAGCTTAACAAACCAGAGAACTTGTTGATGTGTCTCTATGCTTGTCCAGTCAGATTGAAAGAGAATCTTGAAGGCATGAGGAGTATTAAAAAAAAAAAGTGTATGCTTTGGCATAGATAGCTCAAGGGGCTCTATTGTGACATTAAGGAAATGTCCTTCAAGGTATTCTCTGGTTTCATTCTCACCGGGAAGGCCCTTTAATCCTGGGAGTTTGGTTTCCTGGATAGTCAACAAGAATATCTGTTCTCACAAAAATATACACTGCCACAGAAAAATATAAATAGATTTCCCTGTACACATCAATTAAATGTGTATTTAACTGATAGAATTCTGACAAAGACCTCAAGACTTCATCATCCCAATGTGCACTGATTACCAAAGTTCCAAGCCTCCATGACAAAGCCTAACTAGAATAAGCTACCGGTAGGACCCACCTTTACTGCACAGAGCATGCGGGAGGAGGTCCCTGAGCTTGGCGGAATTCATTAAACTTATTCTCTTTACACCTGTACTTCTCAATCATTTCACACCCCCTTTAGTACTCATAAGTTCCTTTACCAAAATTGTGATTAACTTTCCTGGGACTACACAAAGTTGCCTACCCCACCCTAAGCCAATCATCCATGTAGTCAGTGTGGCACTTATCTTTTGCTCTTAACACTTGATTTCCACACCATGTGGAAAGCCAGCCATAGTGTGTGCAAGTTCAGGCCTGTGAAAAGGCACTTGGGCCAAGAGGCCAGGAGAGGCACTTGACATCCAGGTAGTGTGCCACCTGCCAAGTCACGTGTCTTCATGTGTTCCCACCAGCTGCAGACAAGAAACTTTTTCTAACCATGGGGGGGGGGACTTTACTTCACACAAAGGTCCTTGTGAGCTGGCAATGTCTGTCTCCTGCATCACACACCCCTTTCCAAAGCCTCATGTGGTTCTCCATTTCCCTCGGCTACCTCCTCACTACTGAGCACATACTTCGAAGCAGACAGTGCCTTGAACAGGGCTACCGCCACTCCCCAGGCTAATGACTGCTTCTGATAGGCAGACACTGAACCCGCAGTATGACTTAATTCTGTGGTTCTCATCAGCACCACCCAAAGGGGCAGTTTGGAATGGTGTGGTGGTTGCTCTTTGTGTTCTTGCAATAATTAGAAGCACCACTGACCTCAGTAAGCACGCTGCAGTGTTTGGGGCAGCCCTGCACAATGGAGGATTGTCCCTCATCTTGCATGCTTTTCAAATGCCCCACCTAATTTCATGGAGATGAAAAACTTTCATACATTCATGCAAATATTAACTAAGTGTCTGCCATGTGCTAGCCATGCTTTCAGAGATTTGGAGTGAGTGAAATACTCTGCTTTCTGAAGCTTATAAAAACCTATTTTAGTTTTCTGAGCCTGTAATCTAACTTAGTTTTACATGTGAACAGAAAGTATTTCTGCACTGTTTTAATATACCATGTTTCCTAAAATGCAACCACCATGGAAATCAAGGGAAAATTGTGATTAGTTTTGTTCTGAAGTTGACCAAGAATGGTTCATTGTGTCAAAACACCATATTAATAAGTGGTCACTTCTCGAGGCAGCTGTAATCATTAGTGTAACTTGTCTGTCTATTCTGTCCACTCTGGCAGCTTTGCCGTCGACAGGAACCCTGGGACAAGGCCAACTTTTGACCCCCGGCTTCAGTGTTCACACATAGCCACACCCAAACATTTACATTCAGAAATTAACTGTATTTCCCTGTAAATTGCTTTCCTTTAGTTTCAGCTACATTACATTGTTGTTCTTTTAATGTGTGTGTGTGTGGTTGGTTATATCATCAATGAGTCTCATTTTCAGATAGCCAATGTGATGTAAAAATATGTACCTTTCTTATAAAGATGGAGGGACTCTGTCTGGTAAGTTGAGAAGCAATTCCTTAATCATTTAAGTCTAATGAGTTTGAGGAATTCTTCCTCAAGAAACCATATCCAATGAGAGCCTCGCCCTGTGGGGCAGAAAAGCATGTATGGTTACTTATAATAAAATCAATGAAAGCAAATGGAATTACATACATACTAGTGACTTGAACTTCAAGCTAAGTAAGAGTCCAGAGATCTCATATTCACTACTTTGATGCAATAAATTCACAAGAATTAATAAAGCAATTATCAACTAGTCATGGGTTAAAGTGACCAGCAGAAACTAAAGAAATACGGAGTAAACAATAAAGCTCTCCTCTATGCCATGACTCAACAAAGAGTCAGTGTCAAACAGGACGTGAAGCGGGATCCAGGACAGCGGGCTAGAGAGGAACACCAGCAGAGGGGGAAGATGTCTAAGCAGTGTGGCAGGGAGCAAGAGCCAGGGGTGCGCAGTGCTAGGCCCATCAAGGCCACTTACCAGTTGTCTGGCTGTGCGTGAGTTTCTTTCCCCTGTATCAGTCAGAACAGTAGGAGAAGTATATTAGACGTATATTTATTGCAAGCAATTGGCTTACACGATCATGGGAGCTGACTAGGCAAGTTCAAAATCCACAGGGCCGGCTACCAGGAAGGGCATCAGAAAGAGCAACTTCTGTCCACAGGCAGAATTCTTTCTTCAGAGAAGCCTCAGTTCTGCTCTTAAGGCCTCCGACTGACTAGATTAGTCCCACCCAGACTAACTAAAATAATGTCCCCTATTAAAGTCAACTGTTGAGAACTTTAATTGTATCTACAAAACGACTTCACGGCAACCCTCAGATCAGTGTGTGGTTGAATCAAGGAGCCAAACGGACACATCAAAAGAGCATCACAGTCTACTTCTTGTCTACTTGGCACCCACGTACATCTCCTAAAATCATACTTAATCACCAAATAAACACAACAACAAAGCCACGCCCCTGCCAGTCATGATGCCATCTCTCCTTCCTACAGCTGAAAACGCACTACCCTTGCCCCAGAAGGAGGCAAAGATCTTAGGTAAAGTTTATGCCTCTCCTTTCATATCCCGTTACTTAAACACTGATATAAAGTTTTTAGTAGCAATAAATTTTATGTTAGATGATAAAGAGATAAGAGAAAGAAAAAATACATAATACATAAGAACATATTAATAACAAAATAAGGAAGAAGTACTTATAACTATTGTCAACAAAACCCTCAACTCTGAAATGAGAATGATAGACCTATCTCACAAGGTTGCTAAAGGAATTGAGTGATGTGATAAGTTACAAGCACTGGATTCTAAATATCACCATCATTTGTGTTATTGGCAGTGCTGGACAGGAACTTGTAGTGGTATTAAGATAAGGACTGTGACTCAGAAGAGGGCAACAGGAAGTCTGTTAAATTGAAGTGAAAAGGAAATTAAGAAATGGCTATTGTGGGGGGTGGGGAAAAAAATAAAACCATGGTGAAACATGCCAGGTTCTTGGATGGAAAGACTAAATACTGAAAACATCTAAATTATTTCCATAGTATGTGCAATAGAGAAGCAGACTTCCTCTTAGGAAGAAAAAAGCATCTTTTATAAGTGAAATATCTAAATAACATCTTTAGTTAGAAGTTATGAAGCCCCATTCCTATTTCTCTCCACTCACTCTCCTCCATGAGCCCACGCAGAAGGGAATCTGGGTTAAAGTAAAGGAGAGAGAGAGGGTGGTAATAGTTTCCCAATACTGAAACTTCATCAAACATTGGGGGACTGGAGACAAAGAAAGCCACCCAAAGAGACAGTCAGAGAGACGGGCAGAGCCTGAGACAGAGGGAGGCCAGGAGAGGAATACAGGCTCCCAGAGCACGCACGGCTGCGGCTGCATGCGAGCAGGATGAGTTGAGGGGGTTTCAGCTGCACTTACCAGGTCCTCATCAAAGTATTTTCTGAAAAAGGGGGTTCATTTTATTGTATGTAAATTATAACCCAATAGTTGATTTCTAAAAATTGTCTATGTATTATAATCTTATTTTCATAAAACACAATATGTTAGAAAAACTTGAAAGGAAACACCAAAATATCAGCAGTGGTTACTTCTCAGTAGTAGGATAGTAAGTGATGCTTATTTTAAACAACTTGTATTTCCCAGTTCCTACAGTCAGTATCATGACTTTTTTTCATAATCAGAAAAAAGTAAAATCTTTCTGAAGGATTTGTTTCCACCACTTTCCACTGGGTCCAGGCTCAATTCAAAACTGTGCTGACCACTTAAAACCTATCGACTTCAAATTAATATCCATTCACATGGAATTATCCATCCATTATATGATTGCCGTACATACTTCAGAACCCCTGTTTGCCATTGAGTTAAAGGCAAATAAAGTGAATGAACATATAAGTAGCACTAATGGCATTTGCTTGTCTTGAGGTAGAAAGGGCAACAGATGGAAAGACCCGTGACTCAGATTTCCAGACAGCTCTGCTAAAGAATTCACAGTGTGGCCTTGGTGAGACACTTCCTCTCCAGCCCGCATCTTCTTCAGCCGTAAAACGAGGGCTGCGAACAAAATCATCTCTAAGGGCCCATCTAGGGTTGGGGTCCCCCTACTTTATGTGCCCCTGCGGGGAGGAAAGCAGAGGCACATCGCTGAGTCATCTTATCATGGCATCGTGATAGAAATCACACCTCTGACAAGCCTCTTCTGTCTATTACTCTATTTCATCTCACCCTCTCAGCCTTCTTTGTCTGACCAATCATGTTGCAATAAAACTTATTTTTCACTCCCAACACTTCAGTGATTCTGGCTGTTACTCAGATAGCTCAATTCTTATTGGTAATCTGATGTTGCTCTAGCTCTCAGTGGGGGTCTAAATATTTCCTCTTCTCAACTCCAGTTCATTCCAGCAAAACCTCACACCATCTCTTTTGCTGAAAGCTTAGCAGCAATGTGGTCCTTCCCTGCTATTAATAAATGCACTTGTGCTGGTCCCACTTCTGTCTCGAAAGATGATATTGGCATTTAAGAAAATGCTATGTGACACAGTGGGGAGGAAATAAAGGGGAGAAAAATGGGACAACTGTAATAGCATAATCAATAAAATATATTAAAAAAAATGCCATGTGAATGCGAGGGTAGGAGCCCCTGAAATCTTGATGTAATCACACTCCTTTTAAGGTCTACAGTCATTTGTCCTTGGCTCCATTGCCCCAGAAATGACTGGCACAGGAAGCTTTTCTGCAGAGCAGTTGGCTGAAGGCTGGCTTGGCAGGTCTTGTGGGAGCATTTCAGATACAGTGTCATCTGCCAACTCTGTTCCCGGGTGACCCACTTTGGATTTTAGGTTTCCATTGAGACCACCTGCCTGGTGTTAATTAGTCATGGTTTCTTACTTCATATGCAAACCTGTTTAATGTCCATGAACTGGCACAGAGTTCTGGGCTTCTCCTCTGGCTCAACTGTACAAGCGGCATTCTTAGCTGACCCAGCTGGTTGGTTGTACCTGAATAATGTGATGTAGCCAGGATGGCAAAATACTCAGCAAAAATCTGAGGATGAGGGGTGCAAATCCAAGTAAATCCCCATTCGTATTTTTCTTCTATACATTGCTCTTTGAAAATTTTGAACTTACCATTTAGGATAATTTTTTCTTATCCCCCACCCCACACATGTACCCTATACTTCCTGGTAATGCATAATGCACATCATAGGAGAACCTTATAGAGAAACACAAACTTATTGTTTTTGATGCTACTCTAGATATCTGTAATCTTCACTCATTTGTGATGTATTCTCCAAGTGCCAACTATTAATTAAATAAAATCAGCTGGTTTCCTCTTACTTTACCAGCAATTGGGAAGTAGAAATGATCTTTTCAGACTTAATAGCGTTTCTTTAGCACAAAAAGAGCTACTGGGCTCCAAGGATGGTGTGAGCATGCTTTCCAAAGATAGGTTCTGACCAGATGACTTTCGGAAATTCACCCTAGATTTTTCTTCGGTTTGTGGTACAAAAGTGAACCTGAGCATATCAGAATGGTGGACATAACCTAGAGAGAAAAGAGTTAGCACGGACACATAATTAAAGAGAGCTAAGAGCTCTGGAAGGCACGAGAATCCTTCATTGCCTAAGGGAGAGTTGAGTCATTGTCTCTCAAAGAAGCACTTGTGTCTTAGGCATTATGATGTTAAATTCACTAATTTTCACATAATTCTGTCACACCAACATCAAACAGGGGTAGAAAAAAATTAACTAATAATTGCTGTTGTCATTTTTACATTTTCTTGAGTTGCCTGCCCTGGAGATTTCTTTATCGTGTTTAGAAACACCCATTTAGAGAAGTGACAAGGAGAGTCATCTCTGCAGAAGTGGTGCTGGTTTGCATGAGCCCCAGACTATCCGATTTTATGTTCCCCTGTGCCAGTGACTAAATCTGGGGCCAGAAGTGGCTGGAGAAAGAGGGTATGGAATTACTTTTCTGTCATAATTTAATGGACAATTTTCTGGGTGCTAAGTATTAAATGGTTTTAGGAAATGATGAATAGCACCAGCCTCAGAAATTGGAAGGATTCCATTTCTCCAATTACGCTCTTTTAGATCCACAAATAATCTGGGATTAGCTGGCATCAGGAAAAATCATCAGCCAGGGCCACCTCATCTTCCCCTCTGGGCTTCTCCTCTTGAGCACATCGCCACAGGGCGCCACCTGATGAGGGAAGGAGAGAGACTGCCATATTCATAAGATCACTCTATTAGAGCTGAATCCAATTTCAGAAAAAAGCTAGATTGGTGAGATTGGTGCCTGATGATAAACATAAATATGTAATATCCAAAAGCAAATGGTCTTTAGTTTTGGACATAAATAAATTACTGAAATACAGTGTACGAGGAAACTTCTGGAAGATAAAAACACTGATGTCCTAGATAGTATAGTCCATATGATTTTTCATGTTATGTGACTGCATGTATACATTACATATATTATACATTATGCATACTAATACATTATGCATTCTTTCAGGGATAACGGCTAACTATACTAAACAATTAGTTATACTATGTTTTAATGAGTGGTACATACCAGTTAGGTATAGGTATATTGGGTTGGTCGAAAATTTCATTTAGTTTTTTCAGTGGGATGGCTCTAGTAGTGCTTAGTTGTCTTTAACTTCATTCAAAACAATTTTGTTAGACTGCATTATGACAGCTGTCATATTAGTGTGCTTTAAAAAAAAAACTTATCAAAATTGGTGAATTTTTGTGCCCCCATTTTAACATTGAAGATGAAAGAAGATATGTAACACTTTTGGCGTATTATGCTTTATTATTTCAAGAGGGGTAAAAATGCAACTGAAATGGAAAAAAAGATTTGTGCAGTGTATGGAGAAGGTGCTGTGACTGATAGGATGTGTCAAAGAGCTTTGCAAAGTTTCTTGGCACTATTGACATTTTGGCCAAATAATTCTTTGCTATCTTACGCATTGGAAAATGTTTAACAGCAGCCCTGGCCTCTACTCACTAGAAGCCAAGGAAATAGTGTATATACTCAAAATATCCAAATTGGTAAAGTTATTGGTAAAAATGAAAAATGCATCTTTTATTTTATGGAAAAAGTAAATGGACTTTTTGGTCAAACCAATAATTCCCAGGACAGTACCCATTTCCTGTCAAAATCTACATTTACCCCTTTAATGAAAGTTTTTAGCAACATTGGTACGATTAGAGAAGAAAACAGCTATTGAGTTCAAGTTGTACTACTCTGTATCTTAATATTCTCTTCAAAAACAGATATATCATTGACCCTTGAATAACAGGTTTGAACAGCATCAGTCCACTTATATGTGGATTTTTAAAATAAATATTGCAAACATAATTTTTTCTCATGATTTCTTAACATTTTATTTCTCTAGCTTACTTTCTGCAAGAATACAACATATAATACATATAACATATAAAATATGTGTTAACTGCTATCAGTAAGACTTCCTGTCTACATTAGACTATTGGGAGTTAAGTTTTAAGGGAGTCAAAAGTTATATGTGGATTTTTGAGTGCTCAGGGATCACACCCCTACCCGCCATCCCCATCCCCTGCCAGTGTTCAAGGGTCAACTGTATTTGCTTACTTCTATGTCAAGAGATTAAACATTATTATATTGCCATATGCCAGGTACAATTGTCTAACACATTCATTTTTTTTTTTTTTGCTGCTCCTGCTGTTCTGTGCTGATTTTGTTTTTTAACTTTCTGAGAACTAAAGTTTTCCTTTTGTAATTGTCCTTAGCCTATGCAATAAACATTATTTTGCCGTCATTTTCCCTCCTAAATCACTTTATTCTGATTTACTGCTCTCAAACCCTCTTTTTAAAATTCCTAATTTCTAATCCCTTTAAATAAGAGGCCAAAGTTTGAATCTACCATTTTTTTTAAAATTACTTTATTGTTGTTCAACTACAGTTGTCTGCATTTCCCCCCATCACTCCCCCCCACCCCAGCCAAACCTCCCTCCCTCCCTTGCTTCCACCCTCCCCCTTGGTTTTGTACATGTGTCCTTTATAGTAGTTCCTGAAAACCCTTCTCCACCATTGTCCTACCATTTATATAACAAAAGTGCTATATTAACATTTTGATCCTATTCACTTACTTTTTGAATTAAAAAGTGTCAGATTTGTTACTAACGAAACATCTTGCGGTGTTCACAGCCACCATGGCTCTCTAACAGCAGTGCCTCCTCCAGCTCACCGAGCTCCAGCGCAGGAGAAGGGGGGTAGTACATAAAGAGGTCTCTAGACCGTGGCTCGTATAAAGCAGACTGCCAACAAATCAACTGGTGGTAAAGCACTGCGGAAGCGACTGGCTGCCAAAGCCGTTTGCAAGAAGGCACCCTCCCCCGCCAGGGTGAAGAAACCATCGTTACGGGCCTGATACTGAGACACTTCGTGAAATTAAATGTTATCAAAAGTCCACTGAACTTCTGATTCATAAGCTTCATTTCCAGTTTCTGTTATGGGAAATTGCTCAGAACTTAAAACAGACCGGCGCTTCCAGAGTGCAGCTACTGGTGCTCTGCAGGGGGCCCGTGAAGCCTGCCGGGCTGGCCTTTTTGAAGACACCAACCTGTGTGCGGTCCATGCCAAACGTGTAGCAATTATGCCGAAAGAGTCCAGCTAGCACGCCGCACGCGTGGAGAACGTGCTTAAGAATCCACTGTGAGGGAAAACATTTCATTCTTTAAGAAGTAATTCTCTTCTTTCTGTTATTGGTAGTTTTGAACGTCAGATTTTTTTCCCCCATGGGATTTGAGAGGTACCTCAGTGTGTGATGGCATGTGGAAAATAGGGGACAGAAATAAGGTATTGGCAGTTTTTCGGTTTCATTTGTGTGTTAATTTTTTAAATATACATGCAGGGACATAAAGTATTAATGCAAGTCAAGATGTTTCAGTGAACAAATTTCAGCAGTTCAACTTTATAACAATATAAATAAACATGTTAAATTTTTCTGGACAATGCCAGCATTTGGATTTTTTCAAAACAAGTGAATTTCTTTTGGATGGCAACTAAATAATGTTTGCAGCGTTTTTATCATCCAGGAGATTCCATCCATTCACTGTACTTTCCTAACTGAGCTGCCCTTCATACACACGTGTTTTTAATGTTGTCTCTCTCTTGTGCTGTTCCTGTAAGTTTGCTGTTAAAATACATTAAACTATTAAAAAAATCATTCTTTATAAGAATATTACTTTCATGTTTTGAATCATTAAATACCTCGCTTCATATTTTGCTTGAAAGTATGAAGCAAGTAGTAATTTGCCACAAATAAGATATTTGACTTAAACTCAACTTGTATTTTTTACATATTCAGTTTAAAAATATCATATTTCCTTTAAGAATCCACTTAAATTATTTTTGAAACAAAGTGGGATGTCTGTGGGTAGGCAAATGCATGGATAGATAGATGTCCTTTTTAAAAAATCCAGCAGATTCAGTAAACAGAAGCATATTTTAAAAATACATAGGAGCTGTGTGAATAACTTATTCAACATTAACTGACTATTGATGAAGAAGAAAGAGTAAGCTAGAAAAACACACTAATTAAACGTGGATAGTAACTGACTGAAAAAGGGATAATTACGGCATCCATATTGTTTCTGTGGGGAGGGAAAGAGAGGAGACACTGCTATAGATGGAAATTCTCTCTTAGCCAGAAAGAGACTAGTTAGGTGATGTTAGCAAGAAGTAGCATAAACAAGCCAACCTAGCAGCAAAACTACAGACTAGTAATTAGCACAAGAACCTCAAGTATCTGGCAAGAAACTGTGACTAGAACCCAAGCTTGAAACTAAACATGAGGACACAGCTACTGCAGGAAAAATACACTGATTTGTACCTTGATGTTTAATTCTTAGTTGGTATCCATATACTATCTATAAGTTTCTGATTATATTAAATTGTTAAATGTTTAAACTCTTAATGCAGAATCCTATTGTTATACCAAAATGAACACTGATTAGGTCTTTTAAGTCTCTTATCTAACCATACTAGAGGGAATCCTAGCACTTCTGCATACGTGTTTTAATCCAGGGCACTGCACACACAGAGAGAACTACCTAACTGCAGGTAGAATGTGTCGTGGGATTTAACAGACTTTCACTGAACTGGCTTTATGTGAGAGCAAATTTTACACCTATATCATGTTGAGTCAGCCTGAGACAAACTTCAAAATTTGGTTTAAACTTTGCAGTCTTTCACTAAGAAAACCAATATCCATACACCAACAAAGACAATTCAAACACATATGGGACTTTCACTGTCTTTTTTAAAAATACATTTTTTAGGGCATGATTTTAACATCTCATGCCTCCAGACCATGAAACATAACAAAAATTCAGTTCCTAATTTTCCTTGGTTAAAAACAAAACCTTAGTTTTAATCATCTTTCATAGCAATCAAATAATTTTCCAGGAACCTGACTCAAATGCTATGCCTACTATATATAATCCAAATGATTGTATTAATGAAAATTTAGGTAACATGCTTTATGAATAACAGATTGATATAAGATTTCCATAAAACTTAAAGCAATTTCATAAAAGTCACCATTGTTGAGATTTAGTGTGGTTTTATGCTTTTCCTCCATTAATCCTCCAGTGGGTGGGATTTAACTTTTTATGTGAAATGCATGACAAAATATTTGACTGGTTATCAATTCATTATGAAAGTAGTTACATGGTTTTTCCAATGAAGTTGGAGCAAAAAGATTTTGGAATTTCCAGAATTTGCAGAAATGGAAAGAAGCCTGACCAAATTTGAATTCTGCCCATGGAATAAAAACATGAGTTTGGATGCCATTTTGAAATGGTGTGTATGTGCGTGTGTGCTGGGTTCTGTCCTTGCCAGCTGCAAAATCTCCCAGAATGCCATCCAAACATGACTGAAGATAGGTTACTCTAAACTCATTCTTTTAAATCTTTTTTCCTCTTTTTTTCCTTTTTTTAAACATTAATGTGTGGTTGCCTCTTGAGCGCCCCCCACTGGGGACCTGACATGTGCAACCCAGACATGTGCCCTTACTGGGAATCGAACCAGGGACCATTTGGTTCACAGGCCAGCGCTCAATCCACTGAGCCACACCAGTCAGGGCTTAAATCTTTACAATAAAAAAAGAATGGGTAAATACTTTTGTATTAATGACAGAAAAGTGAACTAACCAAATGAGGTGAAAGGTTGGGACTAATTTCTCTCTTTAGGGAAGTAGTAGACTCTACCTGGCATTAGCATAGATGCACATAATAGGTTCTGAAACAAAAGTAATGGCTATTTTACCATTTTTTCCTAACTGGTTCATATGTCATTCTATATGTCAGATTGAATCCTAGAAATATAGATGTGGTAACTTCATTAGCATCGCAGCCCATTTTACAGAACTAATGTTTGTTCTGAAGAGGGAACTGCTGTGGAAGAAGTACAATCAGGGGTGTCCAACCTTTTGGCATCTCTGGGCTGCACAGGAAGAAAAAGTTGTCTTGGGCCATGCATTAAGTACATTGCAACACGTAATCACAAAAAAAATCTCATAATGCTTTAAGTAAATTTACAATTTTGTGTGGGGCCGCATTCATGGCTACCCTGAGCCACATGCAGCTCATGGGCCCCAGGTTGGACACCCCCAGTAGATGACATTAAGCTCCACTGGGCACCTGACACCAGTGCTACCAGTGAGGGCTACAAAGTCAGACAGTGCATGGCCCCTCCAGGCACTCACAGTTGGATGAGAAGGCAACCCGGTAAACAAACAATTATCATGCAAGAAGCTCTGAAATAAAGAAATATATGGAATTTCTTAGGATCACGAGGAAGGAAAAGCTATCACACAGGCAGATGGGTGGCATGTGCGGCAGCCAAGCCTTGAAGGATGAGTCGAATGCAGAACTCTTCAGCTGAACAGGAAGCCAAAGGACAGGGCAGAGAGATGTCACCATGAGAACAAGGCACGGAGTGAAGCAGCAACGTCCTCACAGAGGAGTGAGCCCCTTCATTGTCCAAATTATCTTTTAGTCTTCCTCCAAAGCAAAGAGCAGATGTCTTGACTGTCCGGGAGAATAACAAAATGTCTCCCTCTGGAGCACAGGCTGTACGAGTTTGCTTGCAGCTGCAGTCCCTGAGCTGTTTTCCTCCGCAGTGATTTAAGCCCAGCGTGTGCACAGCATCCACCTGAATCAGTCTGCATAATCTCTGCGGGAGCTGGGGAGCAGGGGAATCTACACGATCATAAAGTTTGTGCTGCTGGCTGTGCCCTAAGAAAGTCCTTTGTCTCTGACCCAGGAGACTTGAGTCTTCTGCCAGCATCCATGAAACTGTGGCAGGCATAGCAAGTTTGCCTAGCTTAAAGTAGGGTACAATATCAGGCCATTCACAATTGCTAACAGATGGGTAGTGGTTCCACCAAGCAAGATAGAAAACAGGAGAATGAAATGGAAAGTTAGGGAAAAGATGATGAGTTTGGTTTTGTTCTTATTGAATATGAAGTGGTTGTGGAGGCAGAGAATTGGCAACACAGGTCTGTATTTCAGGAGAGAGGTCTGGGCTAGAGATACACATTTGAAAATTATTGGAATCCACATGGGAGTTAACGCCTTGAGGATGAAAACCCATATCCTGGAAGACATTAATATTTCAGTGGTAGGTAGAGGGATGTGGAAGTCTTTAAAGACGACAGACAGAGTACAATGAGGATACTGTGTCTCTCAGAAGCCAAGAAAGTGAAGAGTTCCAAGAAGAGAGTAATCACCAGTGTACTTAGCCAATAATGGAAAAATTAACATCTCAGTGGATTTGGCACTTAAAAGTCACTGTTGTCCTTGTATGATATGAAACATACAATGGTCCCAGATTGGTTGATCCCCAGGTCCCCTCCTCATTCTCCCTCTCACTCTGCACCCCAAGCTCCAGTGCCAGCTGATTCCCAGATGGGCTAAGTGTAGCCAAAGGAAGACATTGGTAAGAGATTAAAAGGTGACAGAAATAGAGAAGCCTAGTATCTGCTTCTCCTCTCTGCCTTGGACAACATGGCTGGCCATTCTTGGGCTGAATCCCCAAGCCATCCTCAATGGCTTTAGCTCCCACTGGGCAAGCCAACCAATCCAAGCTTCTTGCCTCCCTGGGTAGTGCCAAGGCTGTGGTCTGGCGGCACAATCTTTCTTTTGTCTGTCCTTTCTGAGTGTAGCAGTGGTTCTGATGGTCAGTGCCTCTGGGATTCCTCACCATCCCCTCTCTAGTTTCTCAGTTGCTCTACTTCATCTAATACATTTCCCTGCATTATATTTTCTTTGTAACAAATCACAAAAGTAGCTTAGCTTATTTTTGCCAGGTTGGATCCTAATTACTACAAGTGGTAAGAACAAAAGCCAAACATTACAGGACAAAGAATGAGAAAAGAAGATGTCACAGACCAATAGGCTGGATTATTCTCCTAGCAGTTTGGGTAGAAAGAAATGAGAGACTTGACGGTAACTGGAGGGTTATGTTTTTTTTAACTTGATTTGGGATTTAGATTAGGCAAGACATGAGCTTGTTTGTAGGCTGAGGGGAAGATGTCTGAAGAGAGAGAGAATAAAGGTAAAGGAATTGAGGGAACTGATAACGGAATGAGGTTCCAGAGGAAACAGAAGGTGAGGGGTTTCAAAGAATCCAGGTCACAGGTTTGACCTTGAGGAGAGTGGAGAGTTGATACTCTGAAACTGGCAATAAGAAGATAAGGATTGATATGACTATAAATCACCGTTTAAGCAGGGTAGATAATATTTTCTGATGGCCTCAGTTTCTCCCAAGAGTTTGAGGCTCTGCTGAGACTGGAGGCAGCGAGGGGGCCGGAGGAGAGTGGTGGTGGTTTACAATTCCTCTGTGGAGAGCAGGAGCTGGCCATGGGTATCTAAAAGGACTGATGGGGGATGCAGAGGGTTCGGCTGAGGTAGAAAACAAGAATTTTAGTGGTGTCAATCTGCGTAGTTTCATAGTTTGGATTCTCCAACCCTCAATTACCACTTGCCCCAGTCTGGGAGCAGAAAGGCAAATCCAGGGTTGCAGCCTTGCCCAGTGGGTGCTGTGGGAGGGCAGGACTACAGGGAAGCAAAAGTAAGAGAGTGGATTGGATGATCCACCAGGAAGCACAGGCAGCATAACCTGCGGAAAAAGAATGCATGTGATTGTACAGGTCGGCAGGACTGACTTCTTATCCCAGCTGTGGAATGTTGGGCAAGTGGCTTAGCCTCAGTTTCCTCATCCAAAAAAATAAAAATAGCAGTAGTCCCTACCTCAAGAGGTTATGAGACCGAATGAGAAAACATACAGCGTGCCTATTAAAGATCCTGACACAGAGAACTCAGCGAGGGGCACTGGAGTCAGACATTTCCACTATGTAGATCCCTATGAAATGTGACAGCTGTAGATCTCTCTTTGAACATGGGTCTTAATCAGAGAACGATCCTGAACCCGCCCTGAAACACACCATGTGGGGCTCCACAACTGATGAAGTCCACTTGAGGCTCCGCTGTGGCTTGAAACCACACAGGAAGCTTCTGGTGCGACTCTGATTTATCCTCTTCCAGACAGAATAGAATCGTTTGAATAGAGCTCTATGCGAATCTGCAGGGAATACAAGCCTCCTGAGAAACATAGACTATGCAATTCAGTAGAGACACACAAAAAAATAATAATCTGTGGACCAGGTATGGAAATGAACCCTTCCAGAACCAAAGCCTGAGATTCAGAGCTGGTGGAGGCATCTGGGAAAGCAGTCACAGAGGCTTTGTCTAACAGTCCAACAGAACCAGGGCTCGGGCACGTCTCTGTACTTCGGCTTGTTTGTCACCAGTCATAAAGTGGCCACCGGTCTGCTGATGCTCCTAGCTTTTTGCCTTCTGCCTTCCTACCCACTCCTTTTTATCTCAGTACCCAGCAGAACGGAAGCGGATTCTCCATAGCACCATCATTCTCAGATAGATCAGAAGATAAGAAAACATGTCAGCCAATTTTATTACCTCAAACAGGTTGTTAAATGACAAAATTATTGCCTATATGGGTTTTTTGGAAATACAGTTGTGGGTTTATTTCACTTATAGGTAACCACCCCAATTCTTATTTCTACAATAAGAGTTAAATCAACTAAAAAAATACTATGAATTTACCTATTTTCACTTGCTCTCAGTTAAAAATAAATAATATTCTCAAATATCTGAAACCCTACAAAGCAGAGAATTGCTAATGATTATATCCTTACTCCTTTAAGGAAATTCGCGGATATGAAAACGACACATGTCATCACTAATTCCTAGGAATCCGAGAAAAAATATACAAAGGGCTTAATGAACAGATGAAGAAAAAACTGGTAACTGACATTTCTGCCTTGGGAATATGACAGTCAACAGAAGGGCTACCGGCCAAATCTTTTTACAGAGAGAAAAAGACTAAAAGCTTCACCCAGAGTCAACAAATGCCGTGTCCTGAGGAGGGGCGTCTTAGGGGACAGATCTGTTAACCATCAGCGGGCATGTTTCATCTTACCGCTCATTGCAGGGAAGTTAAAGGCGGCTTTGTGTACCTGCTTTCCAACAGAAGCTGCAGCTCGGAGGCACAGGAAGGCCCCGTGCAGCCCTCAGGCCCTGGGACAGATAACACACACACACACACACACACACACACACACACACAGCACCCCTATAAAGACACACACTGCACAGTCTTCAAACACTTTCCTTCAGGCTATTTCTCTGTATTTTAGACTTTCTGAAGAAAAGGATGAGTCAACTACAGGTCAGGAGAACTAGACAGAGAGACTTTTTTTTCCAGTTTTGTATTTAAAATTAGATTTTCCTTCCAGCAAAGTCAGAAAGGCTGAAGATTCTTTCCAAAAGCCATGGGTCTTGCTCAAAAGAGAACAATGTGCAGGAAGGTAATTTAAAAATTAGTCTGACAGCCAAGTCCCTTCACAGCACGCCCACTCCGTGCAACACATTTTAGCGTCATCCAAAACACTGGAACATCTGCTTGAAGCTCTTATTAGTGTATGCTGTGAAAAGCCACCGGGTTCCACTGGTGGTAATGATGGCGACAGAGAGGGGAAGCCCACAGGAGCTGCTCTGGTGCACTGGCAGGCAGCACTGAACCCACTTTCGGGTGAAGATGTGCCGTTCCAATCATCACACTGCGGGGAAAATGCTACTAGAGCTGAAGAGGCACAGCAGAGGGCAGACGGGATGACTCAGAGCTTCCAGAATGAGGCCCATATGTTGACCTCACTCTCCTGTTGCAAATCAATGGTAGTAAAGACCTAAACAAGAGGAACCTCCTAGAGCCTTTGCTTACGAATCTCAGCATGGGGCAGAAATGGTCCTTCCTGAGCTCCTGAATGTATAGGGGAAATTTTTTTAACACCTGGTCCTGAAACCCATTCAAACAAACCCATGTGTCAGTCAAAATCCAATCTTTCTGTAGCATCAGAACGATGCTTTTTGATCCCTACATTCTTAACTCTTTATACCAGAATGTAAGAAGTAAAATTACCGAATGCGACAAAGCAAAAAAAAAAAAAGATCCCAAAACCAAGACAGCAGCAGAGTAGCCTGGAATATTCCTCTATTTTATTTTGGCTGCTTATTAACATTGCACTTGAAATGGGTATTTTTTTTCTTCCATTGTTTCCAGGGTAACCAGTTCATGGGGTGGGGGGAGCACAGGCAAGAAAAAATTTTCTTAAGTGATGCATACCATGAAGGCAACCTGAATGAATTTAATTTGCCATGGCAGTGTGACAATGCTGAAAGGGTGTACTCAATCAGGGTCCTTTTTGATTGTTTCTGGCCGAGTAATTTGAGAAGAGTTTCTTCATAATGGTGCCTTTTTCACACAGCAGGCACTTTTGAATCCCACCTGTAAATCTGGGATGTCTCCAGGGATTTGTCTTTTTCTTCCCCATCTCTTTCATCTCTACCTCTTTTCCAGTTGCTTGTGAAAATAAAATAGTCCCCCTAATTCTTTACTGTGAGAAAAGATTGGGTTGTTCTTCCCTGAAAGTGGCACATTAATTTTGATCAACAGTTGGCTCCCTGAAATTCAGTCTCTAACATATTTGCCCTACATTCTGCTTTAAAAAGAAAAATGCCCGTCTGGAATTCTTGGTCTATAAGATACAACACTGATGCTGTTTTAAATTAAGGTTTTGCATTTACTTCATGTCCCTAGCCTAGACAGATGCATTCTATGGACACAGGTGAATCAGGCTATATAGGTTGTTTAACTTTAAACAACATAATTATTTCTCTAAATATTAAAATGAAATATTTAACTGTTAATAATGTCAATGTATCTTATAAAATTCCACTGCTCTATTAGTCTGCATTGGAACTAATTCCATATTTGTGTCTCAAACTTTAAATTAAAGTTATTAAAAGTTTTAACTTTGGATCACAGAAGCAAGCTGTTTAAAAAGCTTGTGTTCATCAACACACACACCACTATTTAATAATATTTACAATGTAAACAACTGAAATGTCTAACTATACTGGCTTGGTCAATAAGCTATGATACATCCATACAAAGGAATGTCATGCAGCCACCAAATATAGTAATGTGAAACAATGTTCAATGACAGAAAGATAATACCATTACAAACAAGGGAACACCAAAAATTGCAAACCAGTATGTACAACATCCCATTTCCATTAAAGAAATAGATGTATCCTTACAAATGCAGAAGATAAAAAGGCTTAAGGAATTTATCAGAATAGTAGTTACTACCTCTTAAGGATTTGACTGTAAGTAGTTTTTGTTTGTTTGTTCTTTGCTTGTCAGTTCCCAATTCCACCCCATCCCCAAATTTTCAAGAAATATGCTGAATTTTAAAAATCTGTTATTTTTTTATAGTAATTACTTTTTAACTGAGGCCAGGAGAACCCTGAAGAAAATGGGCAAGGAGCCCATTCATATGCAGTGTAAGTATGGGACAGCCAAACCAACTGAATTAGCAAAACCTCAAAAGGTTAGGAATGAGTTCAAGTGTGTGACAAACCATGGTATGTGCTGAGTTGACAGAAAATTGGCTGCACTGCTTGTGAGACAATTTGATTACTACAGACCTAATGCTCCTCTCACTTCCTCTCTCCTCAGATATCTCAAGGGCAT
This sequence comes from Tonatia bakeri, assembly GCA_004024845.1. Taxonomy (NCBI): domain Eukaryota; kingdom Metazoa; phylum Chordata; class Mammalia; order Chiroptera; family Phyllostomidae; genus Tonatia; species Tonatia bakeri. The sequence continues at coordinate 540,207 of PVIA01000217.1, forward strand.
CTCTTGGATTGTTTTCTAGGATGAAGGTCCAGAAACAGCGAGGAAAAAGCGCTGTGAATATATCATGCTCTTAACATTATAAAAATACTGGTTGTCATTATTTGTAAGGACCATTCCAATAAAGGCTTGGGTGTTCAAGGAGTGCTATACATTTCGTTGTCAAAATCTCTAGTTGTGATAAAATAAGCACTCAAATACTTATACATTAAATAAATTACCTTCCAAATGTCCTCTTCAAAAAAAAAAATACAAAACATTTAGCATGACAGAAATAAAAAGAAAAGGGAAGGTAGGTAGATAGGTAGGAAAAAAGTAAGGGATTAAAAGCTTAAAGAAAAAACAGGTAAAGAAAAAATAACATTTAAAAAAATAAGAGAGCCATGGGTGTAATTAGCATACCCACTAACAGTGAGCCAAAAATTTATATTGAAGATTATTAGTAGCCAATGCCACACATAAAACACAGTTCTATAATTCATATTTCTAAGATAAAAACAAGTTAGAAGTACAGCAAAAAACAAGAGGGCAATTTCTCCCATGAATCATTAATAAAAGTAATTATGTGATATAAGGAGCAAAATTCTCAATATCCCCTACTGTATATATATGTGTCTCTTGAAACAGCCCACAATGTGGGCTGACTCTGATGCCCCAATTCACAGTTTTTATGAGTAACTTCATAGCTCATAGCTCAGTGATTTTGCTTAATATTAGGATACTTTTTCATATCCAGAAATGCACAAACCACATATCTTTTTTAATGCTCCATTATATATCTGTTAATGAACCTCTGATAAACAGAAGGCTGCAGTAAACTTGATATGATATTATCCAATACCAATATTTACAATTAAAAGCAAACCTCTATGTTTTAATAGTTGGTGTACTAAATGGAAGGCCACTATCCATTTTTATTCATTCATTCATTCATTCATTCAATTAATTAAAAGTGACTTGACAAACACTTACTGAATACTTCTTGTTTTCCGGAGGTTTGTTTACGTGCCAGGAGAACAGGTTACTAAGGCAACTTTGGCCTCAGCCTGTCCTCACAGAGCTGGCAATACCATCTAGTCAGTGTTTCTCCACGGCAGCGTGCCATGACATTTTGGGCTAGGTAACTAACTCTTTGTTGTGGGGGCTGTCCTGTGCATTGTAGGAGGTTTGGCCTCTATCTACCAAATACCAGTAGCAACTCCAGCCATTGTGACAAGCAAAACTATCTCCAGATGTTGCCAAATGTCCCCTGCAGGATCACTGATCTAGAGAGAATTTAACATATGAAACTACAATGAATCAGTTGGAAGAGAGGAAGTAGGAGGTGCAGAGGGAACGTAAAAAATAGGGACTATCCCAGTCTGGTGACCCAGGAAGGCCTCCTTGAGGAAGAGAAGTTTAAAAGCTACAGGGCACAGATGTTTAAAAAACAGTTATCCACAGAGAAGTGAACTGGGGAATGCAGACAGATTGGGCCAACCTCTTCGGAATCAAACAGTTCACCTAGGCCCTGAGTGTCACACAGAAGGCACTAAAAAGGCAAGAAAGCACACCTTTGAAAGTATTGAAACTTCTTGTTGTCCTTCCTAAGATAAAATGATCACAAACTGTACCCCTATAGATGAATAGGTTGAATTTCAGTACAGAATTGTTAGCTATATGCTAACAATTAACTAATAATTATACTGTAGGGGGTTATTAAACATTGAGAGGTATGTTCTACTTAGAAACAGCATTAAACAGAACTCTTTGCAGACAATTATACCAATTAAAATCAAACACATCCATTAAAAACATAATTTTTAAAAGTCATTTCATTATTGTTTCTACTGCCATAAAATCAAGGATTTGAATGACACGATTTCCTAAAGATCCTAGTGAAATTTTTAAATTTTGCGACTTGCAGTCTAAATTTATTTTTATTATAAATTATTTATACCCTATTTCTAAAAGCAGGTTTTTGTCATTAAGAACAGATAATTTCATGAAATTTATATAAAAGATTGAAGTGACTGAATCTTAGAAGAAAAACAGATTCCAATGCCTCTCTTCCTCTGTTCCTTGTTTACTTATCCAACTTATATCCCAATAATAATAGGGGCAGGTGGGACTAACTCTTAGGTTTTACTATGAAACATGTATTATTTTCATCATCACTATCCTTTTTGTAATTAATAAAATTGAGGCCCCCCCCAAAATTTATTTTCCCAAAGTCACAGATAATAATTAGCCAGGCCAAGAGCCAAGGCCATATCTTCTGAGTCCACACCAAACCGTTGGGAGAAGGACAGCATGCCGTGTGTCCAGGAAAGGAAGATCTGAGTGGAATATCCCGGAAGCTGGGGAACAACATAATGGCACTGAGCACAGATCCCACAGGGAGGGGAGAGCTAAGCAGGTGTTTCCCCCAACCCTATAATTGTGGGCTTTCCCAGAATACCACCATCTATTTGATTAAATGGGGATGGCAACAATGAGCATTTGCTGAGTATCTACAATATGACAGACACTTTATATTTACAATCTCTAATTCTCACAACAGCCTGTACAACATGCCTTCCAACTTTAATATGTCCATGAATCACCTGGAGATCTTGTCAGATCTAATCAGATTCAAATTCAGCAGGACTAGCACAGCGGCTGAGAATTCACACTTCTAACAATCGTACAGGTGGTGCTGACGCTGCTGGTCCTGGACCACAGACCACACTGTGAGTAGTAAAGCAGTTGTGTACTTTTATGTAGGGCAGGAGAGTCACTTAGGTGGTATGTTTAAAGGCATGTTTGGGCCCCATCCCCAGAGATGCTAATACGGAGGGTCTACTATAAAGTCCAGGATTCCTCTCATAGCACGTGCTCCAGGCATTTAAATACAGTGACCTAACGGACTGCGGTGTCTAGCACACCTGGATTAAAACCCTGACTCTATTATTTTCTGGCTGTAGAGAAAGACCTTGCACTAATTATTTAACTCCTCTGAGCTCAGTTACCCCCATCTGCAAAACCAGAATAGTAAAAAAACACTTCATCCTTTGTGCTGATGATTAAACAAGATTATCAATGTAAAGTTGATTTGATGATGATACTCATTTAATAGATAAGAAGCCTAGGTACAGAGGAGTTAAATCACTTATCTGGGTCGGTTTACTAATGAACATTTGGATCTAGATCTAACTGCAATGTCACATGCATGTTACTGCACCAGATCATTTGTATCAAGTTTTATGCATGTCGTCTGCACTTAGGGAAATGACTCGAATCATTCTTTCCTTCCTACTTCCTGCTAGTTCTGCCAGGCACTCCCCCACTGGACTTTGTTTTTGGTATGGTTTTGTTTTTTCCCCTGCAACCTTCCTTCCCCTACCTACCATCAACCCTTTAGACTTTGTTCCCAGGGTTTGACCTTCAGGAACCCTCAGGTTCTCCTGCCCTTGACCTCCTGGGACAGGGTCTCCCTCCCAGCCTGGTAACCCAGTTCAAGAAGGGACCTATACTTAGAAAAAGATGATAGGTAGAAAACAAACAAAATCTAATTTTGAAAATTGCACAAGCAGTTTTTGGATCTTAGTATGATGTGCAGGCTCTGCCTTTTACCATTCTTGGATTCTCAAAAGTTATTCTATTTTTTTAATCAACAACTCTTGGGAAAGTGTCAATCATAGCTATAAAATATCTAGCAGAAAAGAGTCAAAATAGAATTATTTACTCTAATACACGTGGGAGGAATACAAAATGTATTATGGAGGTAACACAATCCCATAAAATCCATGACAAGAAAAGCCACAGTTACTACTGCTTTGGCTGCAAAGACATTTCATGAGGGATTGAGACACTTCGAAATGTTGGGGAAAACTCAGGATCCTAAATAAGCACATTGTTTTAGCATTTCTGTTCCAAGCAATAATATCCAACGTCTGCATGGAGATTATTTTCAATAGAGATTTTTATGGGAAAACTTTCACTGGAAATGAAGGGAATATTCTAGGCATAAACATGACGTATCTCTTGCTGCACATGTTGGTGATGACATTAAATAAGATCTCCAAGCAAAATAAGAGTTATGATGTGTGGTGTCAGCATAATAAAATGAGACTTTTTCCCTCTAAAAGGTCAATTCTTAAGCTTCATAAAGATGTACAGAATTTCATAGCCTGAAAACTATGTTAAGGGGACACTGAGAACCAGATGGCAAAAGAGTTTTAGAAAAGGAAAATAGAGCCTTATGCCCCTGCCTTAATTCATTGCAGCACAAATCAACGTTTTAAACTAGCTATTTTCCCCAACAGTCATTTTTTTTAAAGTTCATAGATGTGAATTCTTGTGAAGAGTGTGCCTATACAGAAAAAACACATGGAGGGCTGAGCTGTCATCTTAAATATCCAGTATCGATCATTCCATTTCTTCTTCAGTAGGTACAAATTTATAAGCCTTACTCGCATTATTTAAACAGATTTTAGCCTCCATTTTTCTTTCCCTATGCTGATACCAAAAATATGACACAGGATGGAAAAAATAGGGTAGACCGAGGTCAGCTGAACTGAAATAAGACATCTCCTCAGCTAACAGAGGTCCGTGGTTAACTTTAGGTGTAACAAGCACACTGCCTGCTAGAATCCCAAATCTGTCACTTACAAGTATGTGGATTTAATCAAAATTTAAAACTTTTGCCCTTTAAAAGGTACCACCAAGAAAATTTTTAAAAATCCACAGAATGGGAGAAAATATTTGCAAACTATTTATTGATAAGTGCCTGGTATGTAGACCACCCATGACCTCCTACAACTCAGTAATAAAAGACAAATAACCTGACTAAAAGTGGATAAAGGATCAAAATAGACATTTCTTCAAAGATACAAATGGCTAACAACAACATGCAAAGATACTCAACATCAGTAGCCATAAGGTAAATGCAAATCAAAACCACAATTAATTAGCACTTCACACCCATTGGAATGGCTAGAACCAAAAGTGTTGGTGAGAATCTGGTGAAACTGGAGCCCTCACACACTGCTGGTGGACAAGCAAAATGGCAAAGCCCCTTTGGGAAACATTCGGGCAGTTGCTCTGAAGGTTACATAAACATCGAGTTACAGTAAGACCCAGCAATTCCTCTATACTCCACTGCCGCACTGCTGCTTTGAAAGACTGCTCATCTCATCTGTTATGCTGACTCATTATCAAGGACATTTTCCTAGTTCTTTCTAATCTCTTTCGTGCCCTTGGCAAGGTTAGAAATTATTGCCCTGCCCATGTTTCATGAGCTATCTTCTCTTTAGAAGACAGAGATATCCTGTTTCAGGACAACAATCTTCAATGACCTCCAGCCCACAGAATTTTCTTATGTGTTCTGTGTCCTCTCCTGCCATGTGGCAGTCCCCAAAGATGATTCAGACTGGTCTCAAAACAAATGTGTGCTACCTGCAAATGGCACCCAGGCCTTCTCCAGCACTGGGAAGATCTCTTGAGGTTCCTTGCTGACCATCATCCTATCACCTTTTTTAACTGTGGCCTTCCAAATCTTTCTCGCACTCCCCAAATAGGCAACCACTCCCACCTCATTTTCAGTAGCTAACTACGGATAAAACGTAAGGCAGTACACACGAATGAGCTCCTCCAACTTTTCTCCCTCCCAGGTGCTGTGCCCATAATACAACACTTGGTTTCCTCATCGACTGCTCATGTGGGTCTCTCTCCTGCTAACCTGATGCCATGCCTCAGGTCAGGGCTTGTGATATTTTTCACTGTGATTTATTCACCTAGGCCAGTGTTTTGCACTTAGCAGATAGTTAACTACGTACTATGCAAATGAATAAATGAGTGAATGAAACAAATATGCACCAACTGAAACAAATTCTTTATCATGGAAATCCTAAACCCTATCTATTTCATTGATATGCCAATCCATAGTTTTATTCAATAGAGTGGAAAAATGGGCCCAGACTTTCTGCCACATTCTAGCAATACACCACTTATCCTCAGTTCAGCAACAATGCAAACCTCATCCTGAAATGAGAAAAGGCACTGTATTTCTGATGGATTCATTTCAGCGAATCATATATTGTGTGTGAAGTTGTATGAAGCAATATATCACACAAGTTTCGGGGGCGCAAAAAAGTTCTAACAGTTCTTTTTGGTTTTCACAGAAGTTATTTAACTGAATTTAAAGCTTGTTTCAGTCACTTCAATCCCAGTTACCCACTATTTCCCTTAAGATTTTTATCAAAATCCAGAGGATAACCTGGTTTCTTGTGAGGACATTTGAGAACTAAAATAGTTTACTTTGCTTTTCATGACAGAAATGCTTCTGCTTCCGCCTCTCCTCCCCACCTGAACACCCACATACACACACATTTTAATCATGTCATTTGCTCCATGGACACCCAAATTTAGCTGCTTACAAAACAAGCTTCAAACCACCCCATGGATTTCATTTCTCTGTTACTGTCGGGACACAGCATACATTCTCTAAAATCCCCCAAAGCCACCAAACCCACCCAGGCAATTCCTGAAAGGATGCGGCAGGTGGGGGCCACTTCTCCCCTAGAAAATTAAATTACAAGTGAGAACACTATTTGCTTTTTGGCGTATTTAAATTCTTACCCAAGCATGGGAACTGAGTCCCCATGTCAGTGAGGCTCCCCAATTGAGACCCCCAAAGACATAAAGAATAGTACTCACCAGTGAGTGTAACCCCCGAGGTGACAAGGGCATGTCACCCAGCATTGGCAACAAGGCAAAGATTTACGGCTCCACACAGCAACTTCGTGGACAGGCAGCTGGTGGGCCAGGCTCTGGCCTGGCAGGCTTTCCTGAAGGTGCTCTTCTGACAGTTTACGATTTGGCACATTTGCTTGCTCTTGGCAGCAATGCAAAGGACATTTGGATCTTCAAAAGCCAGTCTGGCTGTTGAAGGAGCAAATCAGTGTCCTGGTACATATCTCCTCCTGGTGCCTTCCTTCTTCACCCTGGATATTTGTGGAGCTCGTTTTGTAATGAGGAACTCATTCTACAATGAGCTTTTGACAAAATAAAGCCTCTTTGGTTTAAACTCAAGTGATTTATCACAGGGAAAGACCTGAAGTGACAGTGAAGGAGAGCAGGTAACTTCTTAATTAAGAAAGATGGCGGGTGCTAGTGGCCTGAGGGGCGTGAAGCACGGAGGAGGTGGGAGCATGGATTTCTGCACAGGTGAAGGCACTTTCCTTTTAGAGGGCATTTCATGCCGCCTGACCAATCCTGAGAGGTTAGCAATCCAGCCTTAAATGGCCACACCAGTATGGAAAGTATAGGCCTCCATTCACAAGGGCCTATATATTGTAGAAAGATATTGTGTTGACCAAAAAGTCCATTTAGTTTTTCCATAAAGTAAAAGACGCACTGTTCATTTTCACCAGTAACTTTATTGGTTTTGGTATTTTGAGTATGTTCACTATCTCCTGCTATTGGCTTCTAGTGGGTAGAGGCCAGGGGTGCTGCTAAACATCTTCCAAGGCATAAGACAGCCCCACAGCAAAGAATTATGTGGCCAAAATGTCAATAGTACCAAGAAACTTCATAAGCCACTTTTGACACATTTGATCAGTCACAGCACCTTCTCCATACACTGCACAAATCTTTTTTTTTAAATTTCAGTTGTATTTTTACCTTTCTTGAAATAATAAAGCACAATATATTGAAAATGTTGTGTATTTTCTTCCATCTTCAATATTAAAATAGCTGCACAAAAATTCACCAATTTTGGTAAGTTTTTTTTAAATGCATACTGATGTGATAGCTGTCACAATACAATCTAACAAAATTGCTTCAAATAAAATTAAAAATAATTCAGCACTGCTAGAGCCATGGTATGGGAAAAACTAAATGGACTTTTTGGCCAACCTATCTCTAAAATACAATTGTGAATCTGTGCAGCTTATTCTACTAGATTCTGAGTTCCTCACAGCTGAAATGTACCTTATTCATTCCCGTGGGTTCCTGGTGTCTGACACAAAATGCAGAGTACACAATTAGTTGGCAGAATAAATAAATGAACTTTTAAACATTATTTAGAATTTGGCAATAAAGTCTTCAAAATTTCTGGTGACCAGGAACTTCTTTACTCATAAGCAAAGCAACTAAAATAATCACAAATGAAACACTGGCATTAGTCTGGAGCTGACTGGTCTGCTTGAGTTTAAACAGAAAGCCCCCAGCACAGCAAGATCTAGTAATAAGCCTTACCTCATTCTCACCTGGGAGTGTCAGCACCAGGGAGAAATTTTGAGTTCTCCCCCCAGGACCCTTTTTTTTCTAAAAGACCATAAAGTCACCAACTAGTGTGTAAAGTAAATTATGTGTCCATTTTACACATTTTTAAAGGGCCCAGTGGACTTTAACTTTATCTTAGAAAATGCAACCATTGAATGAAAGAAGAGAATCTAACAAAATTTACTGCTTAGACCTAATTCTGAAATTGTTGGTTTAAATAGGCTCAGCTGCATTTCTTAGTCCTTTAACACAGCTTTTTGTTACAAAGAAAGGGGAGGTGTGCATGATTGCCACCCATCCAATAAACAGAAAAGGGTAGATATACAGAGTGGGCAAGAAGCCACACTGCCCTAGCTTTAATTAGAAATAATTTGTTAATAGATAATTTTCTTTGCAAGTTGTGTTTGGTGCACCTAGAAAGGGAGAATGAACAGGAGCCAGGTGAAATAAGCTATTGCCTGCCTGCGCATGACATATGTTAAAATTTGACACCATTTTTTCATATTTATTGTCACCAGCTTAAATCTATGCTGCCAAAGAGCCATTCATTGAGAATAAGCCAGCTGACAGCTATAAGGTGTGTTTGCAAGAGTTTTAATGATTTACTTGCAACACGTGCTGAATACGTATCAGGTCCATATTTCCTGGAGTTAATGCAAGAGAAAGAAACTCCACTAAAATGAAAATCAATCATTTTAGAGGCGAAAAGTAACTTTCTTTGAGAGCATAAATAAATGCTGCTCAGCACTCAAATGTGATGAAAAATCATTGTTCAGAATCAATGGCCATCTTTGTCAAGAATTTTAGAAGCTTAGTAACTTGTTAATAGACCTGGAAGTTTACAGAAGCTTAAACTCTCCCTAACCACCACTTTCATAAACCCATAGAAATTACTAGCATGCAATTGCCTTTCTCAGGCTTTCCTGGAGTTTTTTAAGATCACCCATTCAGCTCCATTTCAGCCAGTACAAGCCCATCATTGGTCCATCATTGTCAATGCTGGGATTGGGTTGAAGAGTTCAGACTAAAAAGCAAGATTTAAACAGTGGAACTCTAAATAGTCACAGGTAAAAACCAATTAGTTTTCTGGCTCTTAAATGGTACCTTCCTCATTTTGAGCATGAAATAAGAAATGATTATTGGTGTAAACTTCTCCACTCTCCAAGCTAGGTTTTAATGTTATAGTATTTTCTCTAGAAAAGTATTTCAATTACCCTTTCTTATGCTGTTATAATCTCTCATTCTTAACCACTCCCACTTCAGATTTCTTAATTCCTTCTAAGAAAAAAAAACACAAAAACTGAAATTTCCTTCTACCCAATTTCCCATTAGCTCTGCCTACCTCATGTTCTTGTAAATCTGCATTTTAAATCCCTACCACCATTTCCAGAGAGTGGTCTCTATTCCTGCCTCCACTCCTTACATTCCACTTACTCCCTAGTCCCTGGCTTTGGCTTTACCAACAAATGCCCTGTGTCACTTTCTGAAAATTCTAAAAATTTCTGAAAAGATGACAGATGGTCAGGCCTTTCTTCTGGAAATCCCAGTTCAGTACATCTTGAACTAGAAGTTGGAAATCCCCTTGGTTTTAAATCTCTACAAGTGACTGCAAGACACGGAGTTGAGAAGAGTGGCCTGAGATCTTTGCAGTTTGGCTTCTACCCCGAACACAATTTTCTCCCTTGAAAGTCCCCGATAACCTCTTGATCACCAGGCTGACTGTCTCTGCTCATTGCTCACTGCCTGTATTGATGAATAGCACTCCCCTGAAATTAGCAAGATAGATCTCTCTATACCATGGATCGTCTCTTCTTTGTCTTCTTCCCTGACAAACTTTCTCCTCCGAGATCCTCCACTGAAGGCATTCGTCAATACTTTGCATTAGGCTTCCCTTTTCTATTTACACTCTCAACATAGGCAACTTCAGCACGTGTTTCCAGACTCTAAGTTCTGGATCTGCTTCGGTTACTCTCCGAAGCAGAATACGTAGCCAGAATTCCCTGTCCCTGAGGCCACTACAAGGAAAGGCATGGAAACTCAAGGTTTCGACCCCTCTTGAACATCAGAAATACTTAAGAAACTTATTGAAAAGGAACATGTGCAGGTCCCACTGCAAAAAATGACTTAGTAAGCCTGGTGTGAAGCCCTATCTGTAGTTTCTAAATTTTTTGAGGTGCATAGGTAATTGTGATGTGCACCTAAGGTTCAGAAACCTGCTAAACATCACAATCAGAAGTTAGGCAACATTCACCCTGAAGGGTTCCCAAAAAGTGTAAGTGCCATTCCTTAAGCAATTGATAGCAACTATGATTTATCATTCCAGGAGTGGGATTTAAGAGTAAATCTACTTCCAGATGACATTATGGTGCAGGTACTCTTCACACAGCCAGGCTCTTTCTCCATCTTTAGGACCCGTTTTGGTACATTGCTCCATCCAAGCAAATCTAACTGCAAAGCCTCAAAGATTAATGAAGCTCCTTAATTAACTTTTATAGAGGGAAACGAGGTTACATTTCTTCTTATACAGCAAAATTTGTTTTTAAAATTTACTTTTCTTTAAGCATTTTTATCTTAGATTCTAAAGCAACGGCCAGAATAATCTCAATCTCTCTCTCCCTTTGACTGTTTTTCTTGGGGCTAATTCACTAATCTTTTAAGACCATACTTCTGAAAGCTCTCCCCCATAACTCCCCCTATGGTAGTTATGAAGTCATCATCATAACTACCATACAGGCTAATGATGGAAACATCAGCCCGTATGGTAGTTATGACAACCATGGTCACCATTTTTACCTTGATCCACATCTATTTTGGCATTTTGCAGACACTATGTGGTGTGCCTTCCAGTAAAAAAGAGGACAGGCTCATCAGAAGCAGAAAGTTTAGGAGAGGGTTGACATCTCAGCAATGGGTAGCCATGAGATCCAAAAGAAACAAGTGATTAAAAAATATCAAAGAATAGGGAGGGTGGTAATGGGAGGGAAGTTGGGGGGGGTGGCCTTGATTGGGAGTAAAGGGGAGAAAACTGTACTTGAACAATCATTAAAATAAAATTGAAAAAAAAGAAAAAAATCAAAGAATAAAACTAAGAAGGGGATTTATTACCTTTCTCTCTGTCCAGAGAACCTCAGTGAGAAATGATGAATGCAGCGAAGGAATGCAAAGCATTAAAACAAAAAAAAATTAGAACTCTTGGACACAGAAAGCTAAGCTGAATGAAAGAACCAAACTACATAACAATATAAGAATAAGCTAAGACTAATGTCCTAAAATAATACTTATTGCTAAAATAACTTTCCTGTCTTGACTGTGTACTTGTCAATAGCAGAGACCCAGTTTCATTTATCTCTGAACAGAGTCTGGTACGTGTGTTGAGAGGTGGGTGGAGGCATGAATGAATGAATTAATTACTGATAGATGACTCGGACTCAGTTGTACTGCTTTTCTTAAATACACTGACTTCTTGTTTATTGACACAACTTTAGTGATTTGTTTCAAAAGAGATGGCATCACTCAAAATCATTTACCATCTTGCTCACTTCCCTGTCCATCCTCTCTTTGCATCCTTGAAACAGTCAGAAAAAGCATGTGTATTTGTGTACATGTGTTTAATTGTAGAGCTATAATATGCCCAATCACCTTCCAAAAACATCATATCCATGTTTAATAATACAAACTCAAACTTCTCAGCACTCCTGAATGTTGCACAAAGCCTAGGAAAATAAGACATTAGCAATATTATAAATAAAATACTGGTTATTTAGATATAGTCAAATCTATGTCATTTTCACAAATGGATTTAAATTACTAATACATGTTTGCATGTGGTCTTACAGGTACACAATAAAATGTTAGTGTAAATACCAGGTTAATTTTAATAAATACTATTTGTTTAAATTTTGGATTATGTTATAAAGTCAATAAGACTTTGTTGAGCTATTTAAAAGTGCAAAATAGAGATGTATGCACTAAAATAGTCATAAAAACATGCAAGTATCTGCTTTCAACACATAAAATGAAATATAAATTCTTTATTCTGAAGATCTATTATCAAATATGATGAATATAGGATATTCAGAGCTTTACACAGCATGCTGCTTAACTATTCTATTCCAAATGACAGTCAAGGTATAAATTTTAGTCTTTAATATTCCTATGAATAAGGAACTACAGCTTGAACAAATAACTAGATATGCTATAATATTATTGTTATAGTCCTCTATATAAAAAAATTGAGAAGACTTCCAGTCAAGATGGAGGTGTAGGTAGACACACTGTGCCTCCTCGCACAACCAAAAGAAGGACAACAATTTAAAAACAAAAAACAACCAGAACTGACAGAAAATTGAACTGTATGGAAGTCCGACAACCAAGGAGTTAAAGAGAACATATTCATCTAGACCCAGGAGGGGTGGAGTCGGGCAGCCAGGGTGGAGAGGGCTCATGACAAGGTGGTGGCTGGCGGACCCAGCGAGGTGGCAGATTGTGGAACAGGGTGCAGCAGACAAGGTGGCTGGCAGACCAGGCAGTCCCACATTTGTGTACAGATAAACCAGGTGAAACTGGGGAGTGGGACAGACCACACAACCCAGGGTCACAGCATGGGGAAATATAGCCTCAAATCACTGATTGAGAACACCTGTGGGGGTTGAGTTGCCAAGAGAAACTCCCAGCCTTATAGGAGAGTTCACTGGAGAGACCCACAGGGTCCTAGAATGCACACAAACCAACCCACAGGGGAATCAGCACCAGAAGGGCCCAGTTTGCTTGGGGGAAGTGGCAGAGTGACTGAAATCCGGCAGAGAGTAAAGCAAGCATCATTGTTCCCTCTCCGACCCCTGCCCCACGTACAGCATCACAACCCAGCAATTGGGTTGCCCCGCCCTGGTGAACATCTAAGGCTCCACCCCTCATACATAACAGGTGCATCAAGCCAAAAAAAATGGCCCAAATGAAAGAACAGATCAAAGCTCCAGAAATAATACAACCAAGCAACAGAGAGATAGCCAACCTATCAGATGCACAGTTCAAAGCACTGGTGATCAGGACACTCACAGAATTGGTTAATTTGATCACAAATTAAATGAACAAATGAAGGCTATGCTAAGTGAAATAAAGGAAAAAGTACAGGGAACCAATAGTGATGGGAAGGAAACTGGGACTCAAATCAATGGAGTGGACCAGAAGGAAGAAAGAAACAACCAAACAGAAAAGAATGAAGAAACAAGAATTCAAAAAAATGAGGAGAGGCTTAGGAACCTCCAGGACATCTTGAAATGTTCCAACATCCGAATTATAGGGGTACCAGAAGGGGAAGAGGAAGAGCAACAAATTGAGAACTTATTTAAACAGATATTAAAGGAAAACTTCCCCAATCTGGCAAGGGAAATAGACTTTCAGGAAGTCCAGGATGCTCAGAGAGTCCCAAAGAGGTTGGACCCAAGGAGGAACACACCAAGGCACATCACAATTACATTAGCCAAGATTAAAGTGAAGGAGAGAATCTCAAAAGCATCAAGAGAAAAGGAGAGAGTCACCTACAAAGGAGTGCCCATAGGACTGTCAGCTGACTTCTCAAAAGAGACCTTACAGGCAAGAAGAGGTTGGAAAGGGGACCCTAGTGCACTGTTGGTGAGACTGCAGACTGGTACAACCACTGTGGAAAACAGTATGGAACTTCCTCAGGATATTAAAAATGGATCTGCCTTTTGACCCAGCAATTCCACTGCTGGGGCTATATCCTAAGAATCCTAAAACACCAATCCAAAAGAACCTTTGCACCCCCATGTTCATAGCAGCACAATTTACAATAGCTAACTAAGTGCTAGAAGCAACCTAGATGCCCATCAGTAAATGAATGGATCAAAAAACTATGGTACATTTACACAATGGAACTCTATGCAGCAGAAAGAAAGAAGGAGCTCCTACCCTTTGCAACATCATGGATGCAACTGGAAAGCATTATGCTAAGCGAAATAAGCCAGGCAGTGAAAGATAAACACCATATGATCTCACCTTTAACAGGAACCTAAACAACAAAACAATGAAACAAGCAAAATATAGTCAAAGACACTGAAATAGAGGACAGGCAGAAAGTGACCAGAGGAGAGAGAAGAGGGAGTTTCAGGGGAAAGGGGGAAGGGTTTACAGGAACAAAGTTAAAAGACACATGGACAAAAACTAGGGGGAAGGTGGTAACGGGAGGGAAGTTGGGAGGGAGGGGTGGGTGGGCTGGATTGGGAGTAAAGG